>JAVJIF010021450.1:0-35330 GCA_038442645.1 Agave tequilana
TTGAAAATAACCTTCACAAAAAGTAGAGATATCTCAGATATCAACATTGCAAAACACTAACCAGGCTAACAATAAGATGGTGCGCTGGAACAGCATACTATCTCCCAAATCGCATAAATTCTCACTGAGATAGAACCAATTGGCATTTTAAAGTTGCAGGATTATTTCTCTCTCAAACAAAAAAAGTAGAGGGTTTATGCAGTGAAATATTTGTTGGAACCTAACGCAAAAATAGGTTGACAACCCAAACTGGAAACTAGATACAATTTTGATAGTGTATTTGTTCAAAAAACAAATAATAAAGCTTTGATCCCAGCCCTGATATCTGATGGAATATGAAACCAACAATCTATACACAACAGTAACAGCATGTCCAACTCAGAACTGTCAGTTTTATAGAAAACACAAGGATACGGAGATAAAAGAATAGTGCTGATCAAACATTAACTGAAATTGAGCCATAGCTGAGAAATGACTTCAACTCCTAGTCTCTCTCAGAGCATGCGCCAAACAAATATCAATACAACTGATGTGTCCAGCGATCTAAAAATATTCGCAACACATTGATAGAGATTTAAGAAGCATTTAATCAAAAGAAACTGAACAACAGCTACAGATTGCAGAATAAGGGCCTGTTTGTTTCCCCGCAAAACGTCGTAAAACCGCAAGTCGTAAAACTCTTTTCCATTTTCAGCCGTTTGTTTCGTTGCAAAACATTTCGCAAAATACAACTCTCATTTCCCACTTGCAGTTGCTACAGTTAAATTGTGGTCATATAAATCTCACTTTTACACCCAAATTTTCCCGCTTGCAACTGCTACAGTTAATTTTGTGGTCATGTAAATTCTACTTGTAATACATTCGTAGTGCCAAAGCAGTTACTTGATAATCAATATATAATTTAATATTATTAAATATTTAATATATTTAATATTTTTAATAGTGTTTAATTTCTTACCGAATTATTTTATACTGGTATTTTTTAGTTTTTTATTATTTTTAAGATTGTTTTAATATTTACTATTTTATTATTTTAATTTAATATATAATTTAATATTGTTATTTAATAATTTATTAGTTATTAATATTTACACCAATTTTCTTAATATTTTATTTAAATTTAATATTTTATTAATATAACAATAATGTGTTTAATATAAAATTATTATATATTTAATTTATTTATTTCTTAATATAAATAATTACTTTATTAATATTATAATATACTTTAAAATTATATTAATATTTTATTATGTTAATATTGTAATAATTCATTATAATAATATCATAATAATATTTCATTATTAAATTTATAATTATATTTTACTTTGTTAATTTTATATTTTTATAATATTACGATATTATTATCATAAAATTTAATATTATAATAATATTAAGTATTTTATAATATTATAATATTATAACTATATTTTATTAATTTTTTAAATATTTTTTTAATATTATGTTTTATTAGTATCCTTAAATTTTATTCAGTTTCTTTAGATTTTCTTAAAATTTTATAATTACTTATTTAGTTAATATTGTAGTAATATTTTACTAATTTTACTAATATTTTATTAATATTATTGTTATAAATAAAATATTAAGATTATTAATTTTTATCTCAAATTTATTAATACAATTTAATTTGTAATAGTAGATTTAATTTAATAGTATTTATAATATTTAAATTACTGCTACAGTTAATTTTGTGGTCAACTTTTCCACTTACACTTTTACATTACCAACCAAACACCGTAAAACACAATATACTTTATCATTTACACTTTCACTTTATCAACCAAACACCGTAAAACACAATATACTTTTCCATTTACACTCCACTTTATCAACCAAACACCGTAAAACACAATATATTTTCTCTGCTACAGTTCATTTTTTCCATTCTCATTTTACGACTTACGACTTGCGACGTTTTGCAACGAAACAAACAGGCCCTAAGTCTTGCAACCATCAATTTAACAGAATTATCCAAAATATTTGTATTAGTATCAGAGTTTCCTTTTCTAGAATGGAACATCTGACCAGCATCCATTTAATAAATTCAACTGTTTGCTTGCTGCAAGGTCATGTTAATAATCATCTGCAACTCGTTCCCTCTGACTGAAAGTATAGACATCGGCAGGAGAACATTAGATACCAAGTGTCCCATAGAAAAATGTAGACTTCCTTTGTTAAAAGATTTCAACACAAACTTTCAAAAGAATTGAAACTAGAAGAACAGGATAAATTTGGCCTTGTTTCAACAAAGAATCAAAGGCGGTAATACAATTGATAAAAATATGGTGGCAACTAAATAAAAAATGTATAAACAATTACATGCTCCTGAATATACTTTTGAGGTTTGATGTATCTGTACAAGGAATGCCAACATATGAATGGCAGCGACTACAAAACCTGCTACCTTATATACTCATAGATCCTGCAAAACTTGTCTACTCTCTGTCTGTTAGGCACTCAATCATCTGGGCTCAATGGCAGTAGATAGCACATTTGGAAAAAGTTTAAAACCGAGAAAAGTCTCCTTACTCGTCATAATTCTGAAAAGAGTGACTTCAATGTCTCATATGTCATGAACACAATGCCGACACTAGGGACAACTTTGTAGTACTCAGGCAAGATCCCCCGGTACAAGCCACCAAAGCCTTCAGAACGGACTATGTGCCCGAATGTCCCAAACAAACCTGACTTGTAGACACGATCTCTGCCTGCTGCTCCTTCAAGTTGCATCCGCCGCCTCACAAGATCTAACGGGAAAGTCACTGTAATGTTGAAGCAGGTAAGTCAGTATTACTATCTGATCTTACCATTTTAACTCTAGGACTTTTGCAAATATACCCTCCTACTATGGTTCATCCTATATCTTCACTTAAATATCATAAAATCATCATTTCTTGTAACACAAGACAATTTGTTAACCAAAGGAAAATAAAAAACACGGGATCCAGCAATATAACCAATCAAAAATAAGGCATTTTGGGAAAAAGAAATGAAGGGAAGTTCAATGGGGGCTTTGCCATAAATACTCATCTAAAAAAACTACAACTATGACTGCATTTTAGGTTGTTTGATCATTGTGAATACCTCTAGATATTTATAAATTTTGCTTTTCTAATAACTGCCTTTCACATTGATGGATTTCCACTTTGAGAGTAGTTTTGCTAATGACAACTTAAGAGAGTAGTTTTTGCTAATGACAACTTAAATGGAGGATTTAGCACAAAAAGGGGTTAAAAAAAACTTCACTCCATGGAGAAACAAACTCCTTAATACAAAACAATAGAGCCACAACTGATTTGTCCGGCCTATTTGCATGTCAGAATACTGATTCTGTTGTTGCACAGCTTAAATCAAAGTCATCACCAGAAACTCAATATAGGAGTGGAACAATGGTTCCAGGGAAACCGGTGATCAAGTGTAGCACAATGTACATCCTGAAAAGGGAAGGTCTCTTAGACACATGGGGCATGTTGAGAAAGACTATGTATTAGTTTAGTATTAGTTTAGTCTCACATTGCCTGTGAGACTAAATGTACTCTGTATTTATTATTATATACAGATTAGAGTATGAGGCCTAGTACTTATCTCTTTCTCTCCCAATCTTTGATGCTATTATAACGTGGTATCAAGACCATTCAAAAAACTCCCCTAATCCCAAAACCCTAATCCCAATCCAAAAAAAAATGTTCATCTCCAGCTCGACCCCCCAACCCTAACCTTAGTTCTCCAACCATCTGCCACCGCCGCCATGATCACCTCCTGTCCAATCACTTGCGGCTTCATCTTTGTCTCTCTGCGTCGTCGTATTCGTCTCTCGCTTCCGTCGCTGTCGTTCTCATCTCTTTGCGTTGTCTTCGTCTCGTTGTCGTTGTCGTTGTCGTCTTCGTCTCTCTGCGCCGTCGTCCTTCTCTCTTGCTTCCGTCGTTGTCGTCATCACCGTCTTCGTCCTCTGCTTCTGTCGCTGTTGTTGTCATCTTCGTCTCCAGTGTTGTCGAGAGAGATGAGTTAATTCAGGTCCATACTGAATCCAACCCGCCAATAGTCACCCCGACCCGAGCCGCCTGAGCCGACCCGACGCAGACTGAGATGCCCAAGCCGACCCAGATTTGTGGGTTAAAGTTTTGTGAGTGTTTGTGGAAGCTTGTTACCCGAACCGAAGATGATTTTTGTGGAAGTTCTCTTGATGAATGTTTGTGGATGGATGTTTTGGTGAAGGACCTTCTTTGAGGTATAGTGGGGGTTTTGTCTATTTCATGAGGAGAGTCCATGCTGAAATGGAGAAACGAGGGGACTATAGGCATTTTTGTGGCTGCAGTGGTACCAGGGGCAGACGAGGAAGTCCTCGAAAAGGTCAAGCATATGGCTCTGTGATATATTGTTACTACTGTAAAGAAGCAGGCCATACGAAGTACCAATGCCCCTTTTAAAAGGAAAAACAGCGAGAGATGCACAATTCTCTACCACTCTAGCTCATATAAGTACTCCTATATCTTGTTTTACAACGTCTATATCACATTCTTGAATTATAAATTCAAGAGCCACTGATCACATCTCGCATGACTGAGAATTGAGGTATTATGTCCTCCTTTACTCCTCCCGCATACCCATTCAAGGTATTGGTACCGCCACTCCCACCTTTATTCTTTATTTATTGCATGTTTTCTATTTACCTCATTTTTCTTACAACTTACTATCAATAAGCAAGATACCAAGATTTTAAATTGTACTGTGACACTTTTTCTGACGCATTATGTATTTCAGGAGCTTAGAACGAAAAAGACGATTGACACAAGACGTGAGAGGAACGAATGTATGAGTTAGAGTTGACACCGATCAAAGCATTTTGATTACCACTGTCGGTTATGTCACCCATATCTACCTATATTAAAAATTCTTGTTCCCTCTTCAGATAAAGTTTCATGTCACTTAGGAAAAGCATTATCATGTATCTTACCCGGGTCAACAAGAGTTGATAAACCATTTGATTTAGCTTATTTCGATGTGTGAGGTCCATGTCCACTACCTTAGTTTTAAGTATTTTGTCAGCTTTGTTGATGATTATTCTCGAGTCAAATAAATATATCTATTACATCTCGTTCTGAGGTGTTCTCCATATTTAAAGGTTTTATTACGAGATAACGAATCAGTTTAGTTATAATATTAAAATTTTGAGATTTGATAATACTAAAGAATATATGGACATCGCCTTTAGTCAATTTCTGTAACAAAATAAAATCCTGCATCAATTCTCTTGTGTTTAGCTGAATGTAAGAATAAATACATTCTTAACATTATTAGAACTCTTCTACTTCATAGACAGATACCGAAAGAATTTTGGGTTGAGGCTATTTTGATAGCTTGTCACTTGATAAATCAGATCAGATGTCTTCCTCTGTATTACAAAATAAAATCCAAAATTTCATCATGTACCCCGATCTTGACTTGTTACCTTTGCCTCCAAAGATTTTTAAGTCTCTGTTTTGCCCATAATCATGTTCCTCATAAGATAAAACTTGATTCTATGTCTCTTAAAGAGATTTTTCTTGGCTACTCTAGAACCCAAAAAGATTACAAATATTTTTATCCACCTATAGGCCAATATATCTTGTATGCAGATGTAACTTTTTTCGAGTCTAAACATGAGATTTCCACATCTCCCTCGTCTTTGGCGTTAAAGAAATGACTATGATTACCTATTCTACCGGGAGATATTAATTAATAGGGATGAGTTAACATCTAAAAATGTAATTGGTAATGATACACTTCGGTTTCGGAGTCCGATTCAAGTCTATATACGACAAACAACTCCTGCTCCTGTGCCAACACTAGCCTTAGTACCAAGTCCCGCATAACAATCAAATGAGACTTCACTACTTGATTACTGGTACTTTTAGTTCTGATGATCTTCCCATTTAACTTCCAAAAGGCAGACGTACTTGTACTCAATATTCTCTTTCCAATTTTATTTCTTATTCTCTTTATCATCTTCCTTTCGTTTATTTATTTCTTCTTCGGACTCATATTCAACTCCCAAAAGTGTATCAGAAGCACTATTTATTTCAAATTGGAGTCAAGCGATGCAGGAGGAGATGACAGTCTTAGAGCAGAATAACACTTGAGAGTTGGTCACACTTCCATCAGGCAAGAAAATCGTTGGGTGCAAATGGGTTTTTAGTGTCAAGTTAAACCCAAATGAATTTCTGGCTCGCTTAAAGACGAGATTGATTGCCAAACAATACTCACAGATGTATGGACTGGACTATGTTGATACTTTCTCCCCTGTCGTGAAGATGACAATGAATCCTTGTACCATTAGCAGGACATACCACTGGCACTTCATCAGTTGGACATCAAGAATGTTCTCAATGCTATTCTTGATGAGGAGGTTTACATCGAGCAACCACCAAGCTTTGTTGCTCAGAGAGAATGTGTGAAGGTTTGCAAGTTGAAGAAATCACTCTACGGTCTGAAACAGTCTCTGAGAGCTTGATTTGGACGCTTTGCATCACTGATTCAAGAGTTTGCTCTTTGTCTTGCAGAGAAAGGCCACTCTGTGGGCTTGTTTGGTTGCAAGGAAGTGGGCGGAAGTAAGGAAATGGGGAAGTATAATGGCTTACTTCCCTATCTATCCAAACACCAGAAAGAAAAATAAGAAAACTCTTTTTCCTTTTCTCTTCTATTTTACACAACTATTTTTTCACTTTCAGAGTGCTACAGTTATTTTTTGAGGTCATGTAAATCTCATTTGTAACAAGTTGTAGCACAAAACAGTTAATTTTTAATCATGTAAATCTCACTTGTATTCTTATTACAATCCATTTTTTATTTTTCTTAATTAATTTTTATTTTAATATTATTTTGCAGTCAACTTTGTGGTCAACTTTTCTACTTCCACTTCCACATTACCATCCAAACACCGAAAAAGACATACATTTTTCAAACCACACTTCCCAACAACATCCAAACACCGAAAAACTTACTAACCAATTTCCAAGTTTCAAAGGGAACTATTACCACTTCCTCACTTCTTTACTTCATCACTTCCACCCTTAACCAAACAGGCCCTGTGTTTTGACGGATACAACATAAAAAGATTATCATTCTAGTTGTGTATGTTGATGATATTGTGATCACAGGAGATCATAAGAAGAGGATTGATAGCATGAAAAAGTACTTGTAGTCTGCAATAGAACTTTCAGACCAAGCATCTTGGATCCCTGAAATACTTCTTAGGTATTTAAGTGGCCAGGTCTAGGAAGTGCATTCTTCTGTCAAAGAAAAATATTTACTCGACTTGCTTTTGAACACTGAGATGCTAGGATGCAAGAGTATTGTTTCTCCGATGGACATGAACACGAAGCTACTACCAGATCATAAAGAGTTTCTTGAGGATATTGGGGGGTATAAGAGATTGGTGGGAAACTGAACTACTTGACGGTGATCAGATCAAATATCACATTCGCAGTCAGTATGGTGAGTCAGTTTTTGTCAGCACCAAGGGCAACCCACTTGGAGTCGGTAACGAAGATTTTGAGACAGAAGAAAGATCCAGGGGATGGTTTCTCTATTCAGATCATAGACACACCAGAGTAGTAGGCTTCTTAGATGCAGACTGGGCAGCATACCCTTTTTGATAAGAGGCCGACTACAGAATATTGTCTTTCTTAGAGGAAATCTTGTATCATGAAAAAACAAAAAGTAGAGTGTAGTCTCTCGTTCCAATGCAGAGTCAAAGTACAGGGCGATAACAAATGTGACTTAGAGCTAATCTGAATTAGAGATTTATTGATAGAGATTGATTTTCCCCTACAGTGTCTCATGAAACTATATGGTGATAATAAGACATCAATACATATATATACAACTGAAAATGCAGTGTTCGATGAGAGAACCAAACACAATAAGATTGATTATTATATAGTTCGTAAAAAGTTTGAGAAAAAGATCATTATGGCGAAGCATTTATCATCAGGACACCAATTAGCAGATCTTCTTACAAAACCACTTGGTAGAATAATGATGGATTTTATTTATGACAAGCTGGGCATGCATGATATATATGCTCCATCTTGAGAGGGAGTGTTGAGAGAGACATTATCTATTAGTTTAGCATTGGTTTAGTCCCACATTGCCTATAAGACTACATGTAGTCTGTATTTTGATTATTATTTATAAATCAGAGTATGAGGCCTAGTACTCATCTCTTTCTCTCAATCTCTCATGCTATTTTAACAGGACACATCGTTTTCAATTACTACGACATGTTTTCAACTCTTGTATGGAACTTGTCCAACACTTATGGGAAACAACATTTAAATTCATATAGACACTTTTGGGACGCATATTGGACACTCTCTTGGCACAAATAGCATTTATTTAATGCACTTATAGAAAGAAACTTTGTAAAACTTCCTTTTTGTATTTATGCATTATAAAAATGAAGTTAAATAATGTGTCAATACTACATCATGTATAAATAAGACGAAGTATGTGACATATTATATATCACATACATTGATGGTCCCCAACTCCCCCACTTCCATCTCCCGTCCCATTAGCAACAACTGCACTTACAAGACTTATCTGCAATGTAACATTCATGACGTTCCATAATAAATGTTAGGTATCATATATATTAATATAATTGTAACTAGATTTTAAATACAATAAGAATAAACTATTTTCTTTATTTTTGTTCCCCAAATTCAAAGGTGGCATTTTTTTTTTTTCCTTTTAACACTTTTTTTTGTCATTCTTCATAGAAAAATTCAGATTTGCCTGGATGGTTCAGATGCATTGCTTCTGTATTTGAATTGTTAGCTTTTGCATATGGTTATAACCAAGCATATATCAAAGAAGGATTTTATTTCTCAAGCACATAACAATTTGCCTGAAATAACCATGTAATTTATATATTGTCATCTGACTTACTTGGTTTTGTGCAAGCTAAAGTATAGTCATGCGCAATTAAATATGAATAAGTTGACATGAAAAATGAAATTACTTCTTACCTTGTTTTATGATTTCTATTTGCATTCTAGAAGTTCTTAACAATTTTTAAATGATGTGTCAACATATATTCTAGAGGTACTCACAATTTCTAAACTGTATTCATCAATGCATATAGTGTCTTATTCTCATTTTAGAAGTGTCCCAATAGTTTTTCACGTTTCATGTATATATCACCTCATACATACAATCCCCAAAATTTCTTGAAATCTTTCTTAATCATCTTCTAGGTTCGACAAAACCTTCTCTTTTGTTTCTTTAACATGCCAATGTTTCACATACATCTGGTCCTTCGGTACCAAAGGCATCTGTTCATATCCCATTTCCTATCCCACATATGTGCCCAAGGGGAAACCCCAAATGTTACCCTAGACCCTAGGGAAGTAAAGGTCTCAAACAAGGGATTGAGATGATGAATTTGCTACAGTGAATTCAATTCATCTCTGATGTGACATAAGCCATAAAAAAAATCCAGTCTACCATTTATGTAAATGCAGAAAATATGTGACATACTAAGATCACAATATAGATATGTATAAAATAGCTAAGGATGGGCACAGGTGCTAGGATAAAATTCTAACCTGTGCAACATTGATAAACATGTGCAAGCTTCAAGGAATGTTAAGATCATCTTATCATGCACACGCTGGCTATGAAAATCCTATTGGGATATAATTTTCAAAGCTCAAACTTCTGTAACTATCCGACACATGTAGAATTGTAGTTGTCAATGACCCACTGCAACAAGGGGCATTTTGGTATTCCTGTACTTATAGCTGTCTACTTTACCAGTGAAATAGTGGAACCACATGGTCCTGCATTTTTCATTTTATGGTTCTCTACTCTCTCCCCAGTTCATTCGCATCAAAGTTTGTCATTGTTTAGCATCAAAATAACATTTTCATCCATGTAAAGAATCTATTCAAATAGATACAAGTGATATTGAGAATTTTTCCTACTAAGAAAGATGTAAATCAGCAGCTGAATGCAAACAATACAATTTTTAAAAAAAGGCATGCTACATATCATTAAACAATAACGTGAAAGAAGAGAATAAAAATAAACAACACAGAACAACAAGTTTAACAGCTTAGCACAAATTTGGGGCCCGAAATTATACTAGCATAAATTTAATCATTTTCTATAGTAACTACAGCATTATGTTTCGGATGAATATTCTCGTTTCCCCAAAATCAACTACTGTTGTAGTTTATTCTCAAAAAAAGTTTTCTTTCACTTCACATTAAATAAAAATAAAAAAGAGTTTTTCTTTCACTACGTCATTTTTCATGCACAATTGTATCCACTTACATGTTGATGACGCTATGCCAGAAACGCTTCCACATGCCAAGCTAACCAAAACCGCAGAATCTGAAGACCTGATGTCCACAGATTTAATAGATTAATAGTGACCCCTTATAGAGACCCAGCATATTCAGCCCTAATTAGTTTAAGCAAACAAGAAGTCAATTACCTTTTCGCGTGCCAATGTGATCTTGAAGTTTCATAAACAGCAAAGCTGATTGCTATACTAGGTCCAACGCCCTGCAGTTTGGATTTGGTCAATAGCCATACAAAAAGATACACTGGCTGAGATATAGTGAGTAGTGAACTTTACCAACAGGGTAGCTCCAAGTCCTTTATATAACCCTTTGACACCTTCATCTTTGCAAATGGAATAAAGTGCATGAGAAATGCCTTTGTAATATATGTTATTTGTCTGCAAAGCCCAGATCACATTACTTCAATATATGTCCTAGATATTTATGAACGACAGAATGAAAAGGGCTGCAGGTTAGAATTTTGGGGTCTGCCAATAGCTACTGGTCTAAATAACAAAACGCCAGTTATAACTGGGACATAAAGTATCGAGGGATTTTTTTTTAAGTACAACCACTGATCATAGCACCATAATACATGGTGGCTAATACAGAGTCCCAAACATGCCAATAAATTTTAGGAAACAAGAACAAATAGAAGGAAAGAATACTGCGATTGTTGGTTAGAAAGGCCATACTTTGGCAGTGCTGCAGAAAGGCAGGGATGCGAATTACCTGAGCTGCAAGACGTGTCCTCACAAGGTCTAATGGATATGTAATAGAAGCGGCTGTTATTCCTGCCAGACCACCCCCTATCAATCGTACACCAACATCTGCACTCACATGATCTCCATGTTTGTCTAGCCCAGGAACAAGTTGCAGAAACTACAGGAAATTAAAGCCACAGAGCTTCATATATAGAATGTTTAAACAGTTGTTTATAATTGAAACCGCCTTGTTGAATATAACAGACACGAGACTTACGGTTTTATAGCGTTCATAAGCATAGAAGCTGATAGAGGAATAAGGTAGCCGATGCACAATCGTGACCAGATTCCCCTTCCAGAATGCTTTAAAACCTTCTTCATAAACAATACGAGAAGCCTCACGCCATATGCTAGCTTTGCTTAGAGTTCTAGCATCGGAATGCATGCCTTGAACCTAAAAATATAAAGGGTCATGAGATTAGTTACTGAAAAGCAAACAATTGTAGAAAGCAAAGGAAGGACAATACCACATAATTCTAATTATTGACAAATACTAAATGATGTAGGCTTAACATGAAGTTTTCACTTATTTTCTGTTTTAGTTATTATTATGTAATGATAAGCGTGTGAACATCTACACCAAGATGCAGAGACCAATGGTCTAGGATCTGGCAAACAAGATTAGTTTGGTAGGATTTACTAGTTTTCAAAACCATTTTCTATTCTGTTCATCAGTTACAAAACCTCTTTCTAGTCTTATTCTACAGTGAAAAAGACACACTCATTATTGCCTTCTAAAGTCTCCACAATTAAAACACCACTTACACTTGTCCTATTCTTCCTTTACCATTTCACAGCCACTATCTCTCATTATGGGCTCTCCTGAATTAAAAACCTGCATACAGTAAAGATTCTAAGCTATAAGGGCAGATTGCAAGAGCCAAAAATTGTAAAGATGTGAAATCTCTCGAAAGCTAATATAAGAGTCTCATCCATCTCTTCCTTCTCACTTGCTTCTTTTTATTAGTCTAATCCAACTTCTGATGCCCGATCTCTTCTGAAACATGTTCTATCTTGAAGTAGGAAGGCAGAGCCACAAATCGCGGCTCAACCAGGGACCAGGATCAGGTCTCGGTCGACCGCCCGGTCGTCCAAGAAATCCAACTAAAGACATCGGTCGACCGGCTAAAGACATAGCAGAGAGCAGAAGAAGGAGCCAGTCACCCGATTGACCGAACGGTCGACTGTCCAGAAAACAAGAAAGTAACAGAGTTGGGTTAGTCAGTCGATCGACCACCCGGTCGACCAACATAGAAATTTTGACCCAGCGGTCGACCACCCTGTCAACTATTCTATGTGTTTCAACAATATCATATTCTAATTAGGATTTTGTTTTTCGGGTCCGATTTGGATTCCGATTGATTTTATGTTCTTTATTTTGAATTTAGATTTCCTAACTAGATTAAGACTCTTTTGTAATCCTATAAAAAGACTTGTATTTTTTATTTTTTATCAAAGTTTTAATCAATAAAATTGAGTTTTCTCCCCAAATTGCTCGTGGACTCGAGTTGTCTATCTTCGCTCGTGGATTCGAGTTGTTGTGCTCGTGGATTCGAGTAAGTTCCTACCTTAAAGTTCTTTCAGCGTTCGTGATCGCTAGAACGAGAGCTATCTGACGTCGTTCGCTTTTGCATCCCGCGTCAATTGGTATCAGAGCCTCCGCAATGTTCCGACGATGGCCGAAAATGACGACGAACAACAAAGCCTTTCCACAAGGGTAGACCTTGTTGAGGGAGACATCACCACCATCAAGTCAGCCTTGCATCGTATGGCCCAAGCAATCGAAAGGATATCTTTCAAGATCGATGATCAAAGTCTAGTCGATGGTATGTATCGAATCGAACGTGATCGTTTATCAATCAATTTTCCTCCACCAGCTCCACCTTCATCAGGCAATCCCCATCCACAACTTCCATCACAACAATTTCCCCCCCACGACCACCGCAACAACCACGACAACTATCACCACCACCACGATGTCCTCTACGAAATTTTCACTATGAAGATCTTTCCGGCAAGAAAGAATTGAACAACACCTTCTATCAAAAAGACGACTTCAAAGATGAGACTTACGATAGAAGGATGGTTTACGAGTGAGACCCTAGGTGAATGGCCAATCCTAATTCTAACAGGATAGGAGAATTTTCTTTTCCTAATCATGATAGGAAAAGGGTGACCAAAGTCCTAATGAATATCAAATGAAGATTGAGATTTTTTCTTTTTGTGGGAACCTCAATATAGAGTCCTTCTTGGACTGAGTTTACGAAGGGGAGAAATTTTTTGACATGGCTTATGTCCCTGAGGATAAGCATGTCAAGTTCGAGGCATACAAGCTCAAAGAAGGCGCAGCCGCATGGTACGAATCAACTACAAAGCATAAGGAGACGCCAAGGTAAGCCACCAGTGATGACTTGGAGGCGCATGAAGCAACTCCTCAAGATAGAATTCTTCCACACGATTATCAACAAATCATTTATAATCAGTTTGAATATTGCAAATAAGGTACAAGGATTGTTGATGCGTACACGGGTGAACTCTTTCGCCTTTCATCGTCGTGCAACCTATCCATGACGAATGAGCAACAAACGGCAAAGTACATTAGCATGCTAAAGTACCCCATCCAAGAACGCGTGATCCTTCATGACGTATTCTCCGGTGATGAAGCAGACAACAAGGCCATGAAGATTGAGAGACTACACGCAGACTCCACCTTTCAGGCGTCTGTTGTCAATCGAAGAGCCATTAGGAGGAAGAGTTCAGTCAAGTCCATGGTGGTTGATCAACCGCTAGCACAACCGACGGTCAAAACCCCTGTGTCAATACCAACAACAAATCCTGCAGTCGCAAAGGACAAAGAAAATTCCTACATCAAGCCTGGGATAGGCAAGCGTTACAAATGTGGCGAACCTAGACACAAATGCAATGAGTGTCCAAAGAGGAGGCAAGTCAACATAGCGAACTATAAGGGAGAAGACGAGATACAATTTGAGACTTAGCCAGAGGACTCTGATTTTACTGAAGAACATGAGATCCCGTAGCTCATGTTGTTCAGAAATTACTCCACGACCAGAAGATTCCCAACACCACACAGCGACATCAAATTTTCTACTCATGGTATTCGGTCAAAGATAAGATATGCAACCTCATCATCGACAATGAAAGCTGCGAGAACATCGTATCTAAAACACTTGTAGATCATTTGAAGCTAGAGACGACGCCACATTATCATCTCTACAACATTGAGTAGATCAAGAAAGACCCCAGTATCAAGGTAACGGATCTATGTCATGTTCTTATTTCAATTGGTGAACACTATCAACACTCTGTTGCTTGTGATGTTGTCAACATGGAAAAATATCATATTCTTTTGGGAAGGCCATTGCAACATAATGTTGATGCTACCCACAAAGGAAAAGAGAACATATATGTGTTCACTAAAAGGGAAAGAGTTTCCATGAGACAAATTCCACCTCTTCCAAAATCTATATGCAAGAAAAGGCGTCTAGACTCGTATCCCTATGCAATTAAGTTGTTCAGAACTCGAGGACGAGTTCTTTTGAAAAGGGAGACACTAATGTAGGAACGCATAGCCAAAAATTGAGGCTCAACTAGGGACCAGGCTCAAGTCTCGATCGACGGCCCGGTCCATCGAGAAACCCAACTAAAGATATTGATCGACCGTCCGGTAGACCGATTAAGGACAGAGCAGAAAGCGAAAGGAGCCAATCGCCTGATCAATAAGACGGTCACCCGTCCAAAAGACAGGAAAGTAACAGAGAGTTTGGTTCCTCAATCGGATGACCGCCCGATCGACTGCATGATCGATCGATATAGCAATTTTGACTCAACGGTCAACCGTCAGGTCGATCGTTCTGCGCGTTTCAGCAATATCAGATCCTAATTAGGATTTTGTTATTCGGGGTCCAATTTGAGTTCTGATTGATTTAATGTTTCTTTATTTTGAATTTATATTTCCTAAATAGATTAGGACTCTTTTGTAAGCCTATATAAACGCTCTTGTATTTATCTTTTATCCAAGTTTTAATCAATAAAATTGAATTTACTCCTCAAATTGCTCGTGGATTCGAGTTCTCTATCTTTACTCGTGGATTTGAGTTATTGTGCTCGTGGATTCGAGCTGTTGTGCTCATGGATTCGAGCATGTTCCTACCTGAAAGTTTTTTCAGGGTTCGTAAGCACTAAAATGAGATCTAGCCGGTGTTGTTCGCTTTCGCATCCCGTGTCATATCTACACCATCATTCACTCTCAGGTCCCCCTTTCTTCTTTCTATGTGTTTCGACCAGCTTCTATGCTTCAAATCCTTCTAGATTGCTTTCTATCTACTCCATACTTCAGTCAAGTATCAAACAATTACTTCTTTGAGCCTAATCTATATTTGTTCGAGCCTAGTCCAGTTGTTGGAGTCAAAGTCTTTAGCGGTTTCTTTAACTGTTGTTGAACTTCTTTTTTAATATAATAACTTGTTTGGTCTTCTTTTGTTGCTTACATTACTAAATTAAATCCCAACACTGAAGGGCGTGAAAATTTTAGCATACTCGAAGTTCCTGAGAAGAAAAAAAGAACCCCTATAGTAACTTTCTGCTCTCCCTACAACAAGGCACCATTTGACAAAGTAAGAGTTATTGGGGCCGTTTGTTTCGCGTAAAACTCCGTAATTTGTAAATGACTTACTACCCAGTTACAACTATAGCGTTTGTTTGGACCGTAATTCGTAAAAGACTTACGTAACTCAACTAACACTCACTTGCAACCCAGTTACCACTAACTTACAGCCCAGTTACAGTTAATTTTGTGGTCATACAAATTTGTAATATTTTTTTATATTAATATTAAAATTTTTAATATTTAACTTTTTTAATATTTATTTGCAGTATTAAAACTTTTAAAATCACCAAATAATTAATTTTGTGGTCAACTTTTTCACTTACGACTTATACATTACGACAACCAAACATCGTAAAGTACAATACACTTTCCCACTTTACAATTTTATATTACCAACCAAACACCGTAAAATTTACATACATGTAACTCATTTACAATTGTAAAAGACTTTACCAATTACAACTACGAATTACGGCCAGTTACGACAACCAAACAGACCCATTGTAGCAATGTAGGGATTTGATTTTAGTTGGCTATTTAGTAAGAGGAGTGTAGGGTAGGAATAAGGTAATTTTGTGTGGGATTGTAGAGAGTTGCTAATTCAAGCTTTTTACTTGAATTACAACTCTAATGTTAGGGAGTAATGTGGTGGCTATCAAGGTAATTTTGCACGGTTCCATGATAACTCCAAGTACCATAGCATACTAACTCATGGCTTTTTAAGGCCATTTGGAAGAGTTAGCAAGAGCTAGACGCTTGAAAGAATCAGCTAACACTTGTTACCAACTGGGGCCTAAGGGACTCCAAAAACATAGTATATATGAAACTATGTAGAAAAAATATGAAGATTCCTTGTTAATGATAAAGGTGAGGAATTAAATGCCTTACTCAAACATGTCTAGATAGCATAAAAATATAATTAAGCTTAAGGCTACAAATAGGTTGTAGTAAGGGAATCTTAGGATCCAACGGAGGAGATAAAACAAATTCACTAATAATCAGATTAGCACATAGGATTTTTACAGCAACTGTCCAATGTTATGGGAAAAGAAATTGCTGGTATGATTGTTAGATAAAAAACAAGTCATATAAGCACCAGCCCCCAATTTCTGAACATGAATACATGGCATTTCAATCCCAAGGATATAAGTTTCAAAAATACCTTGGAAGCTATGAAATCAAGAAGAAAATCATTGTCATCTTACCAAACAATGTATAGGATATGTAGTGAATGCCACGAATAGCCTCATTAAGAAGGTGATGGCGATAGCTTTTGACAGGATCAATGGCGCAAGGGAAATGGCTAGTCCTAATTCTCTGCCCTAACACAAAGCAAAGAAAGCTGTAGACCATCTCTTTTTACACTATACCTTCCAGAACAGTTTCTTATAACTTCAATGTGAGCCATTAAATGTGCCGGGATCCACAAAATACCTTACATGGAGGGCTAAGAGAAATCCAACATATTTGAACTATCTAGGTTTAGAGACACCAAGGATGTGCATGATATGCTAAAACCAGTAAGGCAGGAGTCCCCACCAGCACTACTCAAGATAAAGCTCGCACTTTTGACTCTACTAAGTACTATTAGCATGGATCTCAATAACCAACGCAGGATACCAGTTTATGGGAGTCAGTATTGTGTTTGTTAGCTCCGCTTTAGTTATGTTCCAAGGAGACAAAATTCATCGCAGCACTTCACTCAAAAAACAAATGCCACAATATCAGAGCATAGGGCTATGGTGTTAATCAAGCTTCCCAAAAAACCCAATATTAGGGCCAGGAACTTAAACAAAATCAAATTTTTACTGCTATCCTGCATTAGTTTCAAAGTTTAATCATGCTTGAAACTTTACAAATGTTCTCATTACATTACTCTTTGCACTTTTTTATCCCCTATCTTCCTCAACTGAATCAAAAACTAACAAAACTAGTTTTGACGTTTAACACAAGGCACGAGAATTCAGAAACCATTAAAAAGGCTAAAGATAACTCATTTCTTGATCCAAATCAAGAAAAATGCTGACCTGAAATAGAATCGTTAGGCGAGCGAGCGGAGCGGTGCAGGTTTTACTAACAGCGCCGGCGATTCCTCCGGCTAAGAGCTGCGGAACCGTCCCAAGCTGCTGTTGATTCCGGTGCTGGTGATTGTGGGCGGAGTACTGGCGGGCCACGCCGTCGACGGCGAGGCCGCCGCCACCGCCACCGCCGTGAACGGAGCAGAGAACACTCTCCGTTACTGTCGCCTCCGTCTGCATCTTCTAATCGAAATCGAAAAACTCGCCTAAACCCTAGCTAACAACATAAAAGCCCACTCTTTTAATCTCAAAATAAAAATCAAAAATCGCTCTTTTTTTTCTTGTTTCTATTTTTTTGGTTGAAAACGGGGTGATTCTTTGAACTCGTCGTCAAAGATTTTCTTGGAGCGAGAATTGGGAGGGGTCCAAATTCATCGTCCCAAGTCTTTGTTTTTGTTTTTTTTTTCTTTTTTCTTTTTCGCTTTTATTGGAGGTTTCTGTTGTCCCTCAGGATCAAATTAGTTAGAAGACTTGTGGAGGAAGCAAGAGGCTGGAGTGTGGACATAAGTCGCACCGCAAAGAAGCAAACCGACATTAGCGGCGACAATTTAATTTTTTCTTAAAAAAGAACCAATTTTTAGTAAATAAATTAGAGAAGAAAATCGCATGTCCACAAATTAAAATAAAAAGTTATTTAATATTACAAATTTACAGTTCTACCCCCACTTCTTTTTTTTCTATTAAAAATCTATGTTGCACGAGAGAAATACGAGTCATCAAAACAGATATGATATGATATCAGATGATTTTATACAATAATTTTAAAGGTACATAAAATGTAAAAGTATCGTATTTTTTGTACGTGTGTCTCACACGTATATGATACGATATAACTTTATTAGATTGAAACTCTTTTATAAACTATTATTACTACACGTCTTGAAAAACTCACTAATTACAGTTGTACCTCGTGTATTACATCGTTCAAATTAAAAATCCTTTAATTAAAATTATATCATTCAAATAAGTGGACTGTATAATTTCATATTTCCACATCAATAGGTTTTGTTTCTGCTTAAATGCATGCACATCAAAATGTTTGTTGTTCATGCCCACGCCTTGAAGAAAAAAAACAAAAACGGGAGGCTATTTTTGAGTGGGCCCGGTACCAAAGTGAACCTGTAAGAGGCGTTTTCTTTTGTTTTCGTTTCATTTTCGGCTATTTTCATGATTAAGACCTGTTAATTAAATTAGTAGTGCATGAAAATAATGTACATTTTTGTCTTATTTTTTGGGCCATGATGAGTAAAGGCCGAGGTAATGGGCTTGGTAGCCCAAAATGAGGAGATCCATGATTCTGGACACACATGAAGAATTTGTTAAATATCACTATTCGATGAAGCTAGTACCTGGTGGGCCTTAATGACATAAAAGGACCCAAAAGAAATTAGAGCCTAACCTAAACCACCGGCCCGCATATCTTGGATACCTTTCTTAGTCGCACAAGACCAATAAAAGAGAAATTTGGACTCGATACACACTTTGGCCTCTTCTTAATTCTGCCAACAGCCTTTCTTATTGTAGTCAAGAACACGACATGTGTCCAGTGGCATGAATATGGGAAAGGACTCTGGGTCCCTGTTTTGGAATCTCAATCATGCCTAAATACGACGACAATCCTCAACCACGGCCCTATAGCCATACCACCTTTCGAAGACATCTCTCTTCCTGGAGTCTGAAGTCATACAATCATCTAGAGCTGACTCGACTCTGGACCGAATGCCCCGCCACGTGGCGACCTTACCCATCACTATGGACAGATCGAGGCGAACTTCTATGACTCGAGGAATCTGTTACGCAACTCTATCATCTTCTTCTTCCAGAGTCGCCTTACAACTCAGCAAGCAGTTAAAAAATAGCAACAGATTACCCCTTCAACACACCAGTCCTAACTACCTGGATATGGTCCTGGCAGTTACAAGGATCAACAGATTCAAATCGAACAGTTGAAGATCTGTATCTATCCACATCCACTCCTAACTCCACCTCTTCTGTCAGGTATAAATACACCTCCTTCTCCAAGTTATTTTCCTAATCCCCGGAGCATACATCACATCACGCTGACAGTTTTACTCTATCAGTCCACGACTACTACGCCGACAGTTTTCCTCTGCCAGTCCTCCCCTTACAGACTACTAATTCTCACGCCCGAGAGTTTCAGGCTGGCACCACACCGATACTCCTAACCAGAAAGGCGTATTTCTTCTATGTGTACTCTGACAGGTTCGATCAGAGGCATCCTATTTCTTGGGTGGAGTTTTATCCATACAAATTGGTACTTTCGTTGAAAGCTTGAGTCTGCACTCAAGACCTTCCTCCCATCCAACCCAAAACCATATCCTTCCTCTAAAAAGTCTCTCCTCTAGCGTCGATGCCCCAAAGAAACAAACGATCGTCCAAACGGCGCCATGTCCAAAGGCAGGACCAATACCACTACCGGGGCAGGTCCCCCCACACCCGTCGACGCAAGCATGTCACAGAGGACAATATCTCCTCCACATCTCAGAGGGTGACCATCAGAGCCCGATCGTTACCGTTGTACGAAGGCCAGATACTCCAGATGCTCGCCGATATGAAGAAGCCAACGAAGAAGCAACAAGCCCAGTCAGATCATGACCGAAGCAAGCGGTTCACGACCGCGATAACGCCGCTCGAGAGCAGGAGGCATTGAAACAAAACAATTACTGACTCCAGGCACAAATCGCTGCCCTCCAAAAAAACCCAGGTGCAAATGCAACCGGAGGACGAACCTAGAATTTGGGGGAGACTCGGGTCAATAGGCCCATCACAAACCTGAGGCGATCCAGACCAACTTCTCCATTGCACGAAGATCGCTCCGACAACGAGGCTGACTCACCTCATTCCCGAGCAAGAGTCCAGCACGACTAGACTCGGAAGAGGACCGAGGAGTTTCCCTACATCCAAACCCTCGACGAGCTGGTCCAAAGACAGATCGAGGAAACTAAGCTGCAACTTTGTAGCGGACCGAAGTAGGCCACTATCAAGGTCTCTGATTCCCTCTTTTTCGAAGCGATTCTGGCGTGTGAATTTTCAAAAAAATTCATGACTCCAACCTTCAACTACTACTCCGGAGTTAACAATCCAGCACATCAGGCACTTCCAAGACAAGATAGTCATCTACTCCTGCAACAGCCCGCTCTTGTCCCTGACCTTCCCATCCAGTCTGAAAGATGTGGCCTCATATATGCTTTATTCTATGTCGTCGCATTCACTCCACAATTCGAGGAGATAACCGAAGCATTCCTGACCCAGTACGCCTCCCATCGGGAGGCAAGAAGAAGAATCACCACCTCCTCACCGTCAAAATAAGACAGGGTGATAGCCTCAAGTAGTACATTGATTACTTTCAGAACCAACTCGCGAAGGTTTTCAACTACGGTGAAGATGTATATACACTTGCATTCATCAACGGACTGCAAATCTCTCTATACACAAATACCTACTGAAGCATGACATTATTCGCATGAGCGAGGTTCTGTCCTGAGCCCATCCTTACATCCAGTTGGGGGAAGCGGTGAAGAGCTCCCCAACCAGTCCCTCAAACACGGTAACGACGAAGAGAAGTCGTAGTCGCAGTACGGACCCCCAACCAATGCCAATAACCCGAATCAGCGGCAACCCGCTTAAAAAAAACAGGCGTTACTGCTCCACTCACCGAATTCACTCCAAGCCTTAAAGATGGAACAACATTTCACTCCACTGAGACTCCCCGTCAACAAAGTCTTTAACGCCATCAAGAACCAGTCGTAGGTAAAACATCCGAAATGAATCAAATATCATGATCCCACACTCCCTAGAGCGAAAGAATATTATTCTTACCATGGCAATAAGGGACACCAGACCATCATTGCCGAAGCATCTGGAAGTACCTGGAAGAACTTATCCACCAAGGCTTCCTCAAAGTGTACGTCCTTACCCCCGGAGCAGCTTCCAATGCAAGGCAATTGAGCTCTCCGCCTCCTACCCAACCCAACACATGATAACTTAGTATAAGGCGATTAAGTGATCTGATCCCTAAGAGTACCTCCACTAATAACACCCCACATATTTTAGTTAATTCAATGTTATTGTATTTTGCTCATTAAATAAAATAACATATTGCTCCTAACCTTTTTAACTTGCTCTGTTGCTGGGATTACCCCCTCTCAGAATCCTACCAAGTTCACCGCTCCACTGATGGGATTACCTGTACTCGGAGTCCAATGCTTGCACACTCCGTTGATGGGATTGTCCTCCACTCTGAGATGGCAACACAAGCACCCCCTATAGGGCCCCCCTCGATTAGCCTACGAGCAATCGAAACCCTCCATTGTGGGATTATCCCCGCTTGGAGTCTCTACTATGCTACGGGGATTTCTCTCACAAAGCCCCCGAATTTTTTGCATGTTCTGTTGATGGGATTACCCTATCTCAGAGACGACAAACATCAACCTATAGGCTCTCCTTGTTTGACCCACTGGCACACGAACCACTAGCAGTTTCCTTCTGCTAGTGTCACTCCGCTGATAAGATTTTCCCCACTCAGAGTCTAATACTTGCACGCTCCACTGATGGGATTGTCCCCCACTCGAGGATGAAAATGCAAGCACCCACCTATGAGCCCTCTCTCGATTATCTTAAGGGCAGTCGAAACCCTCCGCTATGGAATTGTCCCTCGCTTAGAGTTCCTACTTTGCTGCAAGGATTTTCCCTTCTCGGAGCCGCAGGTGTTTGTACATTCCA
This sequence comes from Agave tequilana, assembly GCA_038442645.1. Classification (NCBI taxonomy): domain Eukaryota; kingdom Viridiplantae; phylum Streptophyta; class Magnoliopsida; order Asparagales; family Asparagaceae; genus Agave; species Agave tequilana. Next base: position 22,565 of record JAVJIF010021450.1, read on the forward strand.
CTGATGGGATTACCCCCACTCGGAGACGACAAACATCAGCCTATAGGCTCCCCTCGTCTGACCCATGGGCGGAAGAATCACTGGTAGTTTCCTTTTGCCAGTGTCACATTGCTGACCAGATTGTCCCCCAATCGGAGTTCAAAGTTTACTACTCCGCCGATGAGATTTTCCCCACTAAGAGATGACTGCAAACTCACTCCTCTGCTGAGATTGTCCCCTACTAGGAGTCCAAAGACCGCTGATGGGGCTACCCCCACTCGAGATGACTATGGACCCACTCTGCTGATGGGATTATCCCCACTTAGTGTCTATCAAATTCGCCGCTCTAGTGATGGGATTTCCCCCACTTGGAAATGACTGCGAACCTACTTCGCTGCTGGGATTGTCCCTCACTCAGAGTTCAAAGACCGCCGCTCCGCTGATGGGATTACCCCCACTCGGAGACGGTTGCGGACTCACTTTGCTGCCAGGTTTGTCCCCCACTCAGAGTCCAAAGACAGCCGCTTCGCTGATGGGATTACCCCCACTCGGAGGCGACTGCGGACCCACTTTGCTGATGGGATTATCCCCCACTCAAAGTCCTATCAAGTTCGCCGCTCTGCTGATAAGATTTCCCCACTCAGAGATGACTGGGAACCCAACTCCGTTGCTAGGATCTCCCCACTCGAAGTCCACAGTTTGCAAGTACTGTTGATGGGATCACTCCCATTTGGAGACAATAGAGCAAACTCACCAAGACACTCCGTACCCAACTAACCATACCAAAGATAGACATCAACGCTCCGAAAAGGCATGATCATATCAATTTCAAAAGCTTATAGTAAAAGCAAACCAAGTAAAATCCAAACATAACCATTTTCATTTCAAAAAAAAATCATTATATTTATTGTGTTACATCTAATGCGTGTAATACAAATGTTTATTTATCTCCGTGTTTACATCTTTAAAAAAAAATACAGAAGATCTGAATCCAGACGCTTTGATCCTTCCACTTCCGTTGGTCTTGCCTCACCTTCGAACTCCGAGGGTAAATTCACAGGGGAACATCTACCGAAAGAAGTCTTCGCCTAAGCAATCATCCTCCTCACATTTGCAAGAAGGATGGGATGGACCTCAGGAAGCCCTCCGACAGCGAGGTTGCGTCGTCCAACCAGACCAAAGCTCGCAAGATGCGTAAGAAGGTGATGATATCACATACCTTCCAAGGTGTTATGTAGGAGAGGTCTGAACTCTAAGAAGAGGAGTGATTTGTCGGCACATCTAGTCGATGAGCACCTTCTCCTTCTTCCTCATGTATGCCACAAGAAAAAAAGGCTCCAAGTCTCAAGATCGAAGCTTGCTTGGCTAAGACCGATCGAGCCGAAAATCAGATCGCCCAATCAAGTTGAAGCAAGAATCCTACCTGTTACCCTCGATGGCAGCGGCACCCTGTCACGATAACTAATGCGTTGTAACTGATCCTTTCACAACTAATAATGCGACATACCAACTGGACTCTCAGAGAGCAAGAGTATGCGCTTCATCCTCCTCCTATACCCTCTCCTCTCCTTTCCTCCATCCGATGAAGAGGAAGGAAGTATGGTGGACCGTCCAAGGAAGAAGCTGCAACAAAGTCAGGACTTTTGGTGAAACTTGAAGAGGCTTAGAGAAGTTGGTGATGACATCTTTTCCCCAAATCTCTCCTAATTTATAGGCAAATGAATGAGTTCATCGCCATTATTACGAACCTTGAAAACGCGTGGGCTCCTGAAAAGTCGGCCCACTATATGAGAAGATCGACCAATCGAAGGGACGGGAAACTAACCGACGCAACTAAAACATTATGACCATGGAAGTCAATCTGACAGTCATAATGGCACGAGGATTCAAATCGATGCCTGACGTGACTAGGTGACAGCTGGCCTCTAGAGGCGACACCTTCCATTAAATGTCAAGGATCCGCTATGATGCAAGGAGATACACTGGATAATCTTCTGACTGCAAGTACCAAAAATGGAGACAAAATAAGCCTTCTAACAGACTCCTCACTCTCACTTCTCCTCTGCGAGCTCCGACAAATGCGAAAGCGGATGGGACATCTGTAGTGGTAAAATTTCGACCACTGTCAGGATCACGACACATATCCAATGGCCGAAACATGGGGAAGGACTCTGGGTCTTCATCCGGAATATCAATCATGCCTAAGTCCAACGGTAGCCTTCAACCACAACTCCAAAGTCATACTGCCTTCTGAAGACATATCTCGCCTCGAAGTCCGAAGTCATACAACCACCCGGAGCTGACTCAACTCCGGAACGAATGCTTGGCCACGTGGCGACCTTATCCATCACTACGGACAGATCGAGGCGAACTTCTTCGAGTTGCGAAATCTGTTACGTGACTCTATCCTTTTCCTCATCCAAAGCCGCCTTACAACTCAACAAGCAATTGAAAATAGCAACAGATCACCCCTCCAGTATACAATCATAACTACATGGATGCGGTCTCGGTGGTTACGAGGATCAAGAGATTCAAATCGAAGATTGAAGATCTGCATCTATCCACATCCACTCCACCGCTTTTATCAGGTATAAATACGCGTTCTTCTCCAAGGAGAAGGTGGTTGCTCCCCTAATCCTCATAACACATACGACAACATGTTGTCAGTTTTCCTCTGCCAGTCCACCACCACTACGCCGACAGTTTGTCTTTGTCGGTTCTCTCCCCTTACTGACTACTGATTCTCACGCCCCCGATCGAACCTATCAGAGCACACAGAGAAGGAAGACTCTTTCAAGTTATGAGCACAAGTGTAATGCCTGCCTAAAACCATCGGGCGTGAGAATTGATAGTCGGTAAGCGAGAAAGACTGATAGAGGTAAACCACCAGCATGATGTGATATGTGCTCTAAAGATTAGGAAAGCGATCTCCTTCTAACGAAGGAGGCGTATTTATACCTGACAGAGGTAGATGCAGATCTTCAATTGTTCGGTTTGAATCTCCTGACCCTTGTAACCATTCATTCCTCTGTTCATCGAGGACCAAAAGTTTATGCTCGTTCGTTCCTCTGTTCATCAGGCACGGCAAGAGTTTTTAATCAAGAATGACAGAGAATTTTACTCTTACGACATCAAAGAGGGAAGTCTGGAAAGTTATCGAGGAAACAGGGATGAAGTCCTTTCCTTCTAGTTGGCCAATAGCCCTACAACGGTTCATGGCGAAACATTAGCATAATTGAAATGATGATATCAATTTACTTGTACCTGTTTGGATTGTATCAACAGTTTTCTAGTTAAATTAATTATCTCTGGATTATGTAGCTTAATTTGTGAATGTTGTAAATTTATGGGTTTATTTGAAATTGTTCTTCGTTAAGTTTATTCGAAATTTCTGTTGTTAGTCGAATGCATGTGCATTGTGGTTTTCAAGATATGGGCCGTATAAGAAAAGGCTGCTGGGAGAATTAGATGAACCCAAAGAGTCAACATGAGTCCTTCTTTCGCTTTTATTGGGCTTGGGCAACTAAGAAAGGTTATCCCAGATCTGCGGGCTTTTGATTTAGTTTTAGGCTCTTATTTCTTTGGGTCCAATTCAATCAAAATAATGTCCTAAGGCCCACCAGGCACTAGCTTCATTTTGTGTCTTGAGAATCCTGTTCATCGTATTTTTTGAGTTATTTAGATATACACCCCAATATCTTTAACATTTAGAAATTTACTCTCAGATCTTTTATATTAAAAATTTACCTCCGATTATAAGAGTGTTTTACATATTATATCATTCTCTTTCCTTATTCATTCATTCATTGTTCTTATATAACCCAATACTATTAAAATCAAAATTCTTATCCCTCTCTCTCTCTCTCTCAAAATCCAAGATGATCATGATCATTTCTGAAATCTCTCTCTGTAGCCTGTTGAAGGAAAACTGTGTCATCATGAGATTACAAGTCTAATGAATACAAAATTATGCCGACATTAAAAACAAAGAGCAAACTCTTTTATATGAACTTTCGCATTAAGGCTTATAGTTTCAAAGGACTGATGCACAAGAGCAATAAGGAGTAGTTCATTGTTCCAACTTTGTTTCGTGAAAAATCTTTTCATGAATCAAATCCAGGTGTACATGTTGCCATTTTACTGACAGAAAAAACAATTTAATGCTGACTAATTATATAAATTTTAGATACTTGCTCACCCATTTGAAAACAGATGAATGGTAAGAAATCCATACATAAACAATGGGAACTGATCCCAAATCACACAAATCCTTGGGCATGATACATTGTTGAAACCTAATGCTTTTGAGCGACGTGGTCCTCAAGAAAAAGCTGCACAATCCCATAGCAAACCAGCGGTTCATATAAGAGACTTCATATTGCATATATTGTGTCATTCCGAAAGATCATCTGATCAAAATATACAAAGGCGCAGGAGAAGTGACTTTCCTTGAATCATTACAACATACTAATTCTGAAAATTTGCATACCTGTGAATTCCAATCCAATGGATGATTTTGTGCCTGCCGGCGTAATATTCCTCATATCGCATAATTGATTGCTCTATAAGTGATGCCTTTGATAGTATATGTCTATGCCCCAGATTGCTAATTTAATGCTTCATCCAACAAAATCATGAAGCAGATGCCCCCCAATCTCCTTATCAAACTGCCGGTCCTGCCCTCCGAATGAACCAAGTACACAAGGATCGCTGCACTCCTCAAGGTCAAGACCAAATCTTCGAACAACATTCAGAGGAACTGGCTCCGCCAAGCAAATCCCATTGTTTTGGTGGAGGCCAAGAGTAAGTGAGATGCCACCGTTTCCCTTAACATCCATGCCACCTCCAACCTCAACATTGTGATGACCAGAAAAACCGTCATAAACAAAGTAATTAGGCTCTTGAATGTGATTAGGCATTTGCGTGAGCTCGTCATGGTGTTGTTTAGAAGATTGCTTATGATTGCTCTGGTTGGTGTTGTGGAATGGTTGATCATTGGATGAGGTTGCGGTAGAAGATGAAGGGAGTTGAGCTTGCTTGTCAGTGCTATGGCTTGCATCTCCAGCTCCTGCTTTATTTTGTTGCCGCATCTCAAGAGAGTGAATTTCTTCGACCATTGGCTTCCAGAGTCTTACTCTGGCATTAATAAACCAGTTGGACACCTGGCCAAGAGACAAACAATATCTTCGATTATGTTCTGTTGATTTAATAGTGTTTAATGATCTTATATATTAGACTTCGAGAAAGTATACATAATGTTCAACCCATTAATTAACAATGCATTGTACCGCATATAGCAAATTAGGTTGAGATTTTTTTTTTTTGAAGTTACTGCCTAAATAGTCCCAAGAACTTTCAGATCAACTCTCTTAATTTAAATCTCAAAGGAAATATTTGTTACCTGGTTTCTTGTCAGGCCCGTTTGTTTCGCCAACATCTGCTTGTCGGTGTCAGTAGGGTATCTGTGAACAGCATAGGAATCAGATAACTTGATCATGAACAGTAAATGTCTTAGATTTTATTACATATTTAGGTGTTAAACTATGTAACTAAACATTCAATACACGACAAGTCATGGTGATGTTTTCATATTCTATGGATCGGTTCAAACTATCATGATCAAATAAATATGAGCTCAGGTGAGTATTGAAAGCGCAGACACACACAAATACATAAATATATACCACATTGGCAGCACTAGCAAGCAGGTAGAAATAAGAAAAGCATCCTCAAAGCTCACAAGCACGTTAAAGGTGTTAATTAAGCTCAATACACATAATGTTAAATAAGTGAGTAACGAGACAATAAGTCTTAACTTCTATTAATTATTAAACACTAGATAGGAAAAAAATTTCCACTATGAAGTCAAAGCATAAAAAAGATATAGTTTCACTTACGGGTGCAAGAAATGTTCAAAGAGCCATGCACGAAGCACTGCCACTGCTCTTTCAGGAAGTCCTCTCTGAGGTCGCCAAACTTGAGGTTGCCTGATAGCGCCATAGTTGTTTGCCGGTCTATTTATTAGTCCAAACCCGGAGTTCTCTTCTTCACCAAGCCTTCTTTTCCGATAGCCTTGTTTATGTGATGCACTTGGTCAGATATGGAATTCTTCAGGCACCTGAAGTGCTTTGACATGACTTTGAGTGCCATGGAGGCATACGGGGCAGCACTACCAAGGCCCGGTATTGACTCAAATGATGTGATCACAGCTTGCACTTGTTGGTAGTACAGTTTGTATCTCCGTAGACCTAAAAAAGAGATGTCATGTATCCAGGTTATACAACACATATATCCATAACTAAACCCTGAATATTTCTATGAAAATGATGGAATTAACAACCCAAATTACATAAATCAGGCCAAAGATCATAAATAAATTTTATGCTACTTAAATTCACTGCATCAGCAAATTGGATCGATTACAAATTAAAATTCAGGCATTCCTTTATTAAAAAAATCAAAGGCAATTGTACAATGCCAAGAAAAGTCTTACTAATTATTTCACGTGCAAAAGTGTACAATCAACAAAACTTAAAGAGTTAGTAGGAAGATTATGATAGTTTCATCACAACATTTTCTCCTAATATAAGATGAAAATCTTATATTTCTTCCTGTTTCTCAATTTGATATTTATCAACCACCATATTCAAACATGTCAAGTTATTGCTTATTAAGCTTAAACGGAAAGCTCAATTATTGTGCTGTCTGAATTTAATTTCCAGAAGCCTCACAGAGTCACAGGTGCTTTTATGTGTGTGGGTGTCAATTAAAATATTTTCTCCTTTTTCTCATACTGACATCTCCATTTCATATGTGCTTGATGCTACAGCTCATGCATTATAGGTTTTGTTGATTGTACTAACTAAAAACAATAATAACAACAACAACTAAGCCATTTGTCCCAAGTATTTGGGGTAGGCTACATGAACCAAAAGAGACTTACGTCAGATCAGGCACATGGATCAGCTTTCTCCACTCATTCCTATCGAGCAAAATGCCTTCATTAAGAACTTTTGCCTCTATATCTTGTCGTATTACCTCCATCTATGTTTTCTTCGGTCTCCCCTGCGCTCTTTTACTTGTCCTAATTTGATACGCTCTACTCGTCGGACTGACGCATTTGTAGATCTACGTCGCGCATGATCAAATCATCGTAGGCGGTTTCTCTCATCTTCTCTTCTATAGAGGTTACGCCTATTTTAGTACGAATATCCTCATTTCTCACCTTATCTCTCCTCGAGTTGCCACACATCCTGAAGCATGCGCATCACTGCTACACTCATCTTCTGGACATGATATCTCTAACCCAATATTCTGTGTCATATAACAAAACTGGTCTAATAGCAGTCCGATAAAACTTTTTCTTCAGCCATAACGGAATATTACGATCACATAAAACTCCTATTGCGCTCCTCCATTCAACCCGTCGACTTGGATCCTATGGTTGACATCACTATTGATCTCCTCATTCTTTTGGATAATAGAACCCATGTACTTAAAATGACTGCTCATCGATATTTCTTGACCATCCAGTGTCACAATACTATAATCTCATATTTCTTGTTTACTGAATTTACACTCCATATACTCTGTTTTGGTCCTACTTAATCTAAACCTCAAGATTTTAGAATTTGCCTTCATAACTCCAATTTTGCATTTACCCCAGCTCTCATTTCATCGACTAAGATAATATCATCAGCAAATAGCATACACCACGGTATCTCATTCTGAATAGCTCTAGTAAGCTCATCCATCACTATGACAAATAAGAATGGACTCAATGCAGATCCTTGATGCAATCCAATTATGATAGAAAAATCACTAGTTATGCCTCCACAAGTTCTGACATTTGCCACTACTCCATCATACATGTCCCTGATTATGTCAATATATTTGATAGGGACTCCCTTTTTCATCAATGTCTACCATAATACCTCTCTTGAGACCTTATCATAAGTTTTTTTCTAAATCAATAAAGACCATATGCAAATTTCTTGCTCTCTCCAATCGCTCTATAAGGTGTGACGAAGCAAATGACTAGCCTCTGTCGTCGATCGCCCCGGCATGAACCCAAACTGGTTCTCTGATATTGTAACATTCTTCCTTAACCTGTGTTCAATTACCCTTTCCTAAAGCTTCATGTTGTGACACATGAGTTTTATTCCATGATAGTTTGAACAACTCTGGATATCACTTTTATTCTTATAGAGAGGTACTAGGGTACTCTTTCTCCGCTCATTTAGCATCTTTTTAGCTAGCCAGATCTTGTTAAAGAGGTTTGTTAGTCATTTCACCCCATCTCTCCTAAGCATCTCCATACTCATTAGGAATTCCATCCGGGCCAACAGCTTTCTTTGACTTCATCCTCTTCAAGCCCTCTTCAACTTCAGATTTGCTAATTCTGCGCATATATTTACGGTTCATATCTTGACACTGAATGGTAAGGTCATTCAAATCTTGAGTAGAACTATCATTGAACAATTTGTCAAAATACTCTCTTCATTTTTTTTTATTTCATCTCGAACTAAAACTTTCTGATCCTCATCTTTGACACACCTCATAGTACATAAGTTTCTAGTCTTTATCTCCCTTATTCGAGCAATTCTATATATATCCTTTTCAACCTCTTTGGAGTCCAACTTCTCATACATTTTTTTGTACACTTTAGCTCTTACACTCTGAACAGCTTTCTTAGCCTTCTTCTTGGCTAGCTTATACCGCTCAAAACTCACTCCATCACAATTTTTCTTCAAATCACTGTAAGAGTTTCGTTTAATCTTAATGGCAGCTTTTACCTATTCATTCCACCATGATGAATCCTTACATGGTGAAGCATCACCTCGTGACTCACCAAGTACATCTTTAACTACTCTTTTAATGCATCTAGCAATTTTGTTTCATGTTGTATTGGGATCATCTTGGGCTTTCCAATCTGCTTCATATACTATTCGATCTACAAAAACTCCTTGGTTGCCTTCTTTAACCGCCACCACTTAATCTTAGAATCTAACTTACATTTAATCTTTCTAAATCTCCTTCTGATCCAGATATCTAAAATTAATCATGTTTATCAAACTCATTGCTCCTTGAAATTTATGAACATAATTCAAGTATGTTATCTATCATACACCATGCAGTTGGTATTAATAAGTATTATCCACTTAAATACATTAAGCTAAAACTACAGTATTGTAAATATACATATGAAAGCATGTGCAATATTCTTCGGCTTAAAACTATGAAATATACTAAACCCAAGAATACAAAAAGGCAATTGGGCTCAGCAGCATCACTTAAGTTACTGTGAGATAGCTCTAGTTTACTTCAACTTGCCATTAGCATTGTATAATTTTCCTTCATGACATGTGGCTGAATTACAAGCAAGTGGTGTTTGTTATATATTAGGCCTCAATGAGTCGGGTGGACCCAGACCCGGCCCGAGTAGACGCGTATGGGAACAGATGACCCGTTTACCCGATTGGCAAACGGGTCGGGTCTGATTTTACTTGAACCATACTCGTTTACCCAATTAATAACCCTAACCCTCCCACTCACTCTTTCTCAGGCGCTCTCTCCTCTCTCAGCCGCCTCTCTCCTCGGCCCTCACCGCCGCCCTCTCTCCTCCAACGGTCGTTTGTAATGAATGTTAAATATCAAAAATAAGTTTTATTCTTTAAAATATGTTTCGTAATTATTCCATACATATTAGTGTTCAAAAGATATTAAGAAACTTATTGTATGATTTATAAGTTTAAAATTAATTTAAATGAAGTTTTAAAAAAATCAGAAAGTCAGTATTATTTTCGACAGCCCCATACAAGACTTTCGGAAATGGATACTCAGTCTGCACAATACTAAGTTTGAGCTGACTCATTTTCGATTGTTCTGTGTACTTTTTTGAGTTTTACAAAAATTCAGTCTATTGTAGATTTGACTCATTTTTGACAGTTTTCTATTTGATTTTTTTCAAACTATCGAAAATATTTTGACAGCTCAAAAATTATTATCGACAGCGTTTTCAGAGAGTTGAATTCGTTGCAGAACTGATTCATTTTCGACAGTTTTCTCTTTGAAAAATTGAAAAGGGAGAATTGGAAGGGGAAGTGCATAGTGAAAATTAATGGTGACAAAGGGAGAATTGGAAAGGGGTAGTGCATGGTGAAAATTAATCCTAAAGGGGCACAAAATTGCAAGTATTTCTCAAAAATAAATCAATATAATAAAATAAATTGTTGTGTCATTTGTACATAAAGTAATAAACTTTCAAATTATGTCATATTTGGCACTTCGAATTATTAAGAGTAGAAGCATTAATATAGATGCCAAATAAATATCATGATTAAGAAGGAACAATAGAGCATCAAGTGTTCCTATATGGTCATTAGAAAACTCTATCCCTAATATTGTGATAACAGTTAGAAGTGCTCCAAATTTTTTAGAGACTGACTGAAGAGATTTCCAGTCAATTTTTGTGTCATCTCCTATAATCGTTTGTGTTAACCTAGCAAAGTAGCAAAACATAAAGCATTACTTTTTCATAGTTTGATAATATATTGAACGATAATGGCATATGTATCATCTTACCTTGTACCTTCATATCACATGGAAGAGGTCAAATCATACTGGTTCTCACTTGAACTAACAGAAGAAGTGAAATTGGTGCATATTCTAGGTTATTTTGATTTTTTTCGATAGGTTGAAATAGAAGCATAAGCTAAGGTTCGCGCAGATTATTGGGAGCAAGCAATATCCAAAGCTTCTGATTATATATGAAGGTGCAGAAGGAAAAATAATTGTTTTAAAATCCAATCCCCTCAATGGGAAAAATCTTAATATGCTTTAATTGACGCACCTAAAAGCATCTAAAATCTAAAATTGTTTGAACTCATTATTCATGACAAAACCCTTCTACACTCTCATTATACCTTGAAAGAAAATCACTCAAATCAATCACTCTTCTAATTTCTCAGTAAATCATCCGCAACCACTATCTTCACTACACAAATTAACTCCACAAATTATGTTGATACTCCCTAAACCTATAAATTAATCACCAACTTTGGACTATCTTTCAAGAATCACAACACCTAAATTGACCAAAAAGATGCTAATCATGTATACCTCAAATTACACCATAAACTACATATAATCCTACTGATTAAACCCTACTAATGATCAAAATTATCCACAAAATACTATAATAATCACAGCAGCGTTACAGTACTAACAAGATTCCCCCGAGGTGCATCCAAACTCTATGACAAGATAGAACATTATTGCATCCTAAAAAAAGGGAAAAAAAGTTGTTCCACCTAATTTAAAACGTCTTTTCAATCAAAACCACCAGCAGCCAACAGCTTGTATTCAAAAAAAATTTAATGAATTAATTTTAAAAATAATCAGCAACTAAAACGGACAAAGAAAGCAAGTTCTCTCTCTCTCTCTCACCTCATCAAGCATGGAGATGAGCCAGGTCTTCTTCTTCCACTGCTGCTGCTCTCCAGCCACCATCTGCCCCTCCATCGTCATGCTGCTGCCACCTGTCATCATCCCCTCCGCCGAATCCGAGCACTGCAGGACTCCACCCACGTTGCAAATCTCTTCTAGAAGCTGCCTCGCCGGCTCAAGATACCTCGACCGGTTCAGGATCTCCGCGTACCCCGTGAAAGGCCTCAGCGGCGCCAGGCCCCCCACATCAGCGGACCCCGTCACCAGCTGCTGCCGCTGACGTGGCTGCGGCGGATGAGCCTGATGAGCCGTACTACTCGCCAGCGACAGAGAGAAGGGCTGCTGGTTCGAGATCTGGTACAGTTGGTGGTGGTGATGGTTGTGGGTGGCAAAACCGTAATTGTTGTTAGGGTTTTGAGAGGGAGAAGATGAGGAGGAGGAAGGGAAGAAGGGGGCGGTGTGGTGGAACGGCGGAGCAGTATTAGGGTTGTGGGGGTGGGGGAGGTGGAAGGAGGAGCTGCTGGGGTCGTCGTGGGTGTGGTAACGGAGCTTCTCCCTCCTGCTCTGCTGGGGTACATGACACATATACTGCTCCTCACCTCCACCATACCCATCCGCAGCCGATGATGCCATCTCCTCTCAAAAAGTCCCTCCCCTCTCTTCCCTGGGGTCGGAGTGGAGATCCCCTCACCTCCTCTCTCTCTCTCTCTCTCTCTCTCTCGCGTTTGTTTGTTTTCTAACTTTTTTTTTAGTTATTTAATTATTTATTTATTTTGCCTGCAGTGAGAGGGAAGTGGTGAATAAGGAGCAATGAAAGCGAAAGGAGAAGGGCGAGGTGACTGGCTGCAGCCGGTGGCAGATGGGGGCAAAAATTCTGTACTGCTGACGCACGTGGGAAGCTGAAAACGGAGGAGACCCAGAACCGGCAGCGGGGCCGCAGTGAAAAAAATGACGCTGCTAACACTTTCCGGTGAAATGGTGGGGCCCCGGGGTGGCGGTGTGTGTGTGAAAGATACGTTGCATCCGCCCGGGGGTGGGGTTTTTAGGGGTAGAATGGTAAGTTTGGGTTTGGCGGTAACGTCTGCAATACAGCATGTACGTCAGCGGGGCCCTGATGATTACAGCGAGACCTGAGGAGAAGAGACGCGGGCCCAGTTTGGTTCTTAAAACAATGAGGATGACATGACTTTTAAAAGTGTGAAATCTCAATTTTTTTTATTTGCATTTTTAGAAAATTAAAAAAAATATTAACATTATTAAAATAAGGTCTCAGGCTCTTTTTTTTAATTTATTTTTTAACTTCGGAAAGCAAAATGACAGCAAGTTTAAAATAAGATTG
>JAVJIF010021451.1:0-57780 GCA_038442645.1 Agave tequilana
TAGTCATATCTACTAGAGTTTGTGCTGATTGTCCAGTAGAACTTTGTAACAAGACCTTGGCCAAGATATGCTCGTACTAGACACACCAAAGGGTACGACGTAATCTTAGGCATGACCTGGCTCAGTCAATATTATGCAGTTATGACTGTAGGAAGAAGAAGATTAATCAGAATCCCTCTTCAGCCTGAATTCCAATTTAGTGGAGAAGTGAAGTCTACCAAGAGGAAGACTCGGATGACTAGTTCAGAGATGCAGAAGGGAATACCGGTGTGGGAGAATTCCCAGAGGTGTTTGCTGAGATCTCAGGACTGCCACCTGAAAGGATGATTGAGTTTTCTATTGATACTGTGCCTGGAGCAGCTCCTATATCCAATGCTCCGTACAGGATGGCACCGACGGAGTTAGAGATTCTAAAGAAGCAGCTGCAGGAATACTCTGATAAGGGATTGATTCGACCAAGTACTTCACCATGGGAGCTCCAGTACTTTTGGCAAACAAGAAGGATGGTGGTAAAGGCTTTGTATTGATTATAGAGAATTGAACAAAGTTACCATCAAGAACAAGTATCCCTTACCAAGGATTGATGATCTGTTTGATCAGCTTCATGGAGCTCGAGTGTTCTCTAAGTTAGATTTACAATCGGGTTACCATCAGCTAAGGGTGAAGAAAGAGGATATTCCGAAGACGGCATTCAGGACCCGTTATGGCCACTATGAGTTTTAGTTATGCCTTTCGGAGTCACCAATGCCCCTGCAGTTTTCATGGATTTGATGAACAGAGTGTTCTCGCCCTATTTGGATCAGTTTGTAGTTGTTTTTATAGATGACATCCTGATCTATTCAAAGAGCAACAGGGACATGCAGAAACACTTGAGGATTGTATTGCAGACTCTCCAGCAGGAGCAGCTTCATGCTAAGAAGAGCAAGTGTGACTTTTGGTTGGACAGTATAGCCTTCCTTGGACACATGGTTTCAGCAGAAGGAATTTCAGTTGATCCCAGCAAAAGTCCAGGCAGTGAAGGATTGGCCTATTCCCAAGACGGTGACTGAGATTAAGAGTTTTATGGACTAGCCGGATATTACAGACGCTTTGTCCAAGATTTCTCTAAGATTGCAGCCCCGTTGACCAAGCTCACCCGGAAAGGGGAAAGGTACATATGGGACAGAAGAATGTACTGCAGCCTTTGAGCAATTGAAGCAGAGACTCATTTCAGCTCCAATCTTGAGGACTCCCTCAGGGAGAGGAGGGATGGTCATATTCAGTGATGCATCAGGAAAAGCCTGGGGTGTGTACTAATGCAACATGATCATGTTATAGCTTATGCATCCAGACAACTGAAACTTCATGAACGGAATTACCCAACTCATGACTTGGAGCTAGCAGCTGTTATATTTGCCTTAAAGATCTGGGAGGCATTATCTTCTGGGAGACAAAGTGTTGATATACACGGATCACAAGAGCCTCAAATATATTTCACACAGAAGGAATTGAACATGAGGCAGAGGCGGTGGCTGGAGCTTATGGCGGACTATGATATAGACTTGCAATATCATCCGGGCAAGGTCAATACAGTTCCAGATGCACTGAGCAGGAAGCCAGAGAATAGAGTGCTAGTCCAACTTACTCAGCAGAAGGAGTTGATTCAAGCATCATCAAGTTGGGACTTAATGGTAGTTCGAGGAGTTGATAAGGCAGGACAGTACATGACCTACAGATTCAGTCAGCATTGATAGATGAGATCAAGGAAGCTCAAAAGGAAGACCCCAGATTACAGCAATTCCGAGCTCAAGTAGAGGCTGGATTGAGAACTGATATCAGTATTCATCCGGATGATGCCTTGTATTTTGGTAGCAGACTTTGTGTTCCCCAAGGAGAAGTTCGACAGAAGATTCTAGCAGAAGCACTCAGTTCAGCCTATTCCATACACCCAGGGGAAACAAAATGTATCAAGACATAAAGAAGCAGTTTTGGTGGAATGCTAGAAAAGGGAGATAGCTCAGTATGTAGCCAAGTGCTTAGTCTGTCAGCAGATAAAGATAGAGCATCAGAGATCAGCTGGACTTCTACAACCCTTACCGATACCCGAATGGAAGTGGGAGCACATCACCATGGATTTTGTTACGGCATTACCTCGTAGTCCTAAGGGTAAAATGCTGTATGGGTAATCATTGATCGCCTCACCAAATCAGCTCACTTCATACCGTTCAGGGTAGGCCAGACAACAGAGGTTTTGGCAGACAAGTACATGAAGGAGATAGTTCGTCTACATGGAGTTCCAGTTAGTATTGTATCAGACAGAGACACAAGATTCAGATCACATTCTGGGAAAGTCTCCAAGAAAGTCTAGGAACTCGTCTGAAATTCAGTACTTCCTATCACCCTCAGACAGACGGGACAATCTGAAAGGACTATCCAGATTCTTGAAGACATGTTGCGGGCTTGCATGATTGAATTCCAGGGATCATGGGAAGATCATCTTCACTTGGCTGAATTTTCTTAAATAACAGCTATCAGGCAAGTATCAAGATGGCACCATTTGAAGCATTGTATGGAAGGAAGTGTAGGTCACCGATTTGTTGGGACGAAGTCGGTGAGAGGAGACTTTTGGGGCCAGAGATCCTGATTCAGACAACAGATAAAGTCAGAATCATCAGAGATCACCTCAGGGCAGCGCAGAGCCGACAGAAGAGTTGGGCTGACACACAGAGAAGGCCATTGGAATTCCAGACTGGAGATCATGTGTTTTTGAAGATATCACCTACAAAAGGAGTAATCCGGTTCGGTACTCGTGGAAAGCTTAGTCCGAGATATATCGGCCCATTCGAGATTTTGGACCGTGTGGGAGATGTGTCCTATCGATTGGCATTACCGCCATCGTTGGACGGAGTTCACAATGTATTCCACGTATCACAGTGAGGAAGTATGTCAAGGATGATAGTCATATCCTGGATCACTCCGAACTGGAACAACAACCGGGATTTGTCTTATCAAGAGCAACCGATGGCCATTTTGGACAGAAGTGTCAAGACATTGAAGTATAAGGCAATACCATTAGTGTTGGTGTCTTGGAACAGGCATGCGCCAGGAGAGGCCACGTGGGAACGAGAGGATGTTATCCGTGAGCGTTATCCGCAACTCTTCACAACTTGATTGTAAGATTCCTTCTTTCTATCCTTCTCTACTGTTATCCTTCTTCTCATCCTTCCTTGCTGTTACCTTTCACTTTCTGAAATTTCGAGGACGAAATTTTTTGTAAGGTGGATGGATTGTAATACCCCGTTCCTGGAAACGTACTTAGTTGCGTATTCAGTTTTTCGATCGTATTTTTCGATTTACTTCCTGTAATTGACCGAATTTAATTTCAAATATTATTTTCCAATATTTTAGATTTTATATGATTTTCTAAAATTTTCCTGAATTTAATAAATTTCTTCAAAACGGTGTCGACCAGTGTCGCTGAACGATTCCCGGATTTTTATCTTACAAACAGTTAGGAAATTCTAGAAAGTCCTTTAGGCATTATTTCTTAGAATCGTATTTCTTACCTAAATACTTTTTCTGGGAATTTTGTGATTTTATGAAAATTCCACGGAGTCGGTAGCTAACTGATTTCGGGATTTTTAGTTTTAAAACTATAAATTATTTTTCCAAACGAATTTCACCATGAGTCTTAAAATATTATTATTGATTTTTGGTAAATTTTACGAGTCGTTCCAAGATACTTGATTTCGGGACGAATTTCGGTATTTTCCGAAATGTTTTCCGCATCTTCGACTTAAACCCGGGAACTTGTCTTTTTAATATTTTTATTTTTAAGTTCAAGAAAATATCTTCATTTATAATTCTTTTCTTTTTTTCTTTCTCTTGTTTTCCTTTCCTTCCTCACAAGCCACAAGATTTCCAATTCCAAAAATTCCAATCTTTTCCAATTTTCCAACAAACTCCACAAAACTCCACACACTTCCTCATTAATGCCCCTCTTTCTCTCTCTCTTCCATGGCCGGCCAAGTGGCCAAAAGAGGGACACCTCACCTCCCCTAATTGCAAAAAACCCCCTCTCTTCTACCTTATTTACAACTCCTTTACAAAATCTAAAACCTATATAAACATTTCCTTTACATTTCTTTTCCTTTTTCTTCATTTCACCAAAGATTTAGCCCTCACCAAATCCTCCTCCATCTCAAACTCCACCACCAACTCCAAAAGCTCACCTAAGTCTTCATCTCCTCTTCAAATACCACTACTTTGGAATTGAGATCGTAGTTTTCTTCGTCGTTTACATCGCCAAGGATCAAGTTGGTGATATTGTCGACAACAACCTTTTCGGAACTCATAAAGCTTCAAGTAGCCGTTCTTTGTGAGTATTTTTACTCACCAAGACTTGTTCAATTCCTAGTATACTGGTGGTTACAATTCATGTATGCTTATGCCTTCAAAATCATGTTTTGGACCATCAAACACAACCATCAGAAATTCTGTTTTGCACTCTGTATTCCCACGATTAGTCGACTTAACCTAGGTATTAGTCGACTAACCCATCTGTTTTGAAACGTAACCTTTTCTGGAACACAGTTTAGTCGACTTCGACTATCTCTATTCGACTAGAAATCTTTGTAGTCGACTACACTTTCCACCCTAGTCGACTACCTTTCCTGAACCAGAAACCCAACTCTCGGCTCCAATCGACTTATCCTAACTATTAGTCGACTTGGTATCCTTAGTCGACTACCCCATTCCTCCCTAGTCGACTATTTTTTTCCTGAAATAAAACATCAACTCTCTGTATCACAGATTTAGTCGACTTGCGTATCTGTTAGTCGCTTGTAGTCACTGTTAGTCGATACACTTTTTACCCTAGTCGACTAACTTTTCTCCTGAAACAGAATTCCAACTCTCTGGAACCCAGTTTTAGTCGACTAATCCAGACTGTTAGTCGACTAGAGACCACTATTAGTCGACTAACCATTCCACTAGTCGACTAATTCAGGCTGTCTGTATAGTTGCCTTCCTTTCTGAATTTGGATCTTACCCTTGATACATGTGTGATATATTATTCTTGTTTATGCTTCATGACTGGTACCTCATGACCTATTACTGATGGATGCTACTTCTTGCTACTTCATGACTTGTTTATATAGTCTTATTTCATAACTTGTTAAATAAGGAATATATCCATTTCATCATGCTATCACTTAACACCAAGCATGATACACTTGACTTTTGTATAAAATGGACCACTTACATGTGGGTCGGGGGAAACATGCGGATATCGATATGTGTTCGTGTTTACAGTGGTATTAGGTATATGTACAATCATATTTCCGGTCTGACCTGAGGCCTCCAGGGGACCGAGGGGAGTGCTTGCTCCCTCCTTACTGGTACCATCATGATAAGGGCATACATAAGCCCTCCTGTTAGCCTAGCGGCTGGCTTCCGTCACCAAGCAACGGAACAATCCTGGACTGTTATCCCGGCATGTACGGGATCCACTGTAAACATAGTTCGTTGATAATCCCGCTGGTTTCCAATAACAACCTTGCTTTACTAGGATATGGATCTATGTGCCCTGGGACGCGGGTCACATAGCTAGATATCACAGTAAGACAAGTAATAATAATAATAGACTCTAACTGTGGGATTCATGTATTCTGACTTTATCTCTTCATGCTTCCATTATTCGTTGATGATATACATATTACTGTTCTAACTTCCTATCCTTGTTTTATAGCCATTTGGCTATAGCCTATTCATTGTTGGGGAGGTCCTGACTCCCGGATTTGTATATTCAGGTTCCGAAGCTTGGATCGAAGTGGAGCCTCCACAGAGGATCAAGCTTTTCTTAGTGAGCAGGCAGACTAGTTCCGGTCCTTTGTGCCAGACTTCTCTTTTTGACTCACGAGATCTTCATCCTACTCGTGAGCTTTGTGTTCATATTGTATCTTTTACTTTTGGACTTGGTTGTGATAAAAGATACATGTAATGTGTAATATTTTATCATATCTTGTGATAACTTGTACTTGTACTTTTAAGTTGGCATATGTATGTATATCACGCTTTGTCGTGTACTCTGATCCTTGTTGTACTAGATGTTAGCGTATATACGTGGGGGCATTTTCTGACCTACGTATATACGTCGCAGTGACGTCCCCGTATCCGTGGGATCGGGCGTTACACCAGCGTCCAGTATCCCGTTAGCACCGGTGCGGAGGACGTAATTATCTTAAAGAGATTCGCTTTAAGCGTACCTCACTCCAAGTACTGTATAAGTGAATAATTTCTTTATACATGGGATATACTGAATATCAGTATATTGAGACTGACTTATACCAGTCTAATGGTGTTTAACCAAGGAAGGTAATTGAAAGGTGGTTCTTAAATTAAGGAACGTTCTATTGAACGAAAAAACCTCCCACCTGATATTAACCGACCTGACAATTAGATCGGTGATTTTTCAGTGATTTTGATTAGTTGTCAGATTGATCCCAGAAACCAACAATATGTTCGTGTATGATGACAACGGTCAGTACGTTGTAGCACCTTTTATGTTTCTTTTGTTGTCATGCTATTTATGTATGTTTCGTTAACATCTTATTAATGGGATGCTCGGATATATTTGATCCTTCACTCTAAAAAAGAAAACAGCAGCAGAAAATCTAGTCACACGAAAGTGTGAATTTATTTAAATCAAGCTAGTGCAAACCACATACATACTGTGAGACTAGCATATCGAAGCATACATTAGATTTCACAACACATCATGGTAACACCCTGGCCCAATCTCTCTGCCATGAAACTGCCCTCCTTGACTCCAGTACTACACGACGGGACTCCGGTACCAACAGACCATATCTGCGGATGATAGATGACGAGTCTCCCATCGTACCGGAGAGCCAATGCGAACGTGTTCGGATACTGTACAGGCGTATCAGCCCTCTTCCCGCTCCTCCAAAGTATATCTCTCCTATTGTACTTGATGACAGCTCCCCTCTATCATCCAAGTATGTGAAGCAGTCACCATATGTACTTCTTGTGTTCGTCTGCCACAATATATTCCCTGTGTTCATGTTCTCGAGGACCAGGTTGCATTCTTGTGTCAAGACCAGCCGGAAGTTCTTGTAGGTGACGAGGATCCCGTAGCTAGCCGGCGTCACCTGATGACTGAACAAGAAGTAGTCGGCTGTGGTGTTCCACGGTTTAGACTCACTCAGTTCTGTCTATCGGTGTTGGACCATAGCTCCGGCCCAAAGACACCGAGTTTCCCGTCCCAGGTCAGGATGAAGACGTAGCTCCCGGGGTTGATTTGTTGCCGCTGCTCCACACCGGGTAGTGGAAATTCTCACGGAGGACGAGCTTTTTCAAGATAAAGTAAATTCAGTGAGATCGATATTCGTCTATAATTCAGTGTGCAAGTATGAACACATATGTCCTCGATGCAACATATTTATCATATATATATGCATATATTGTTAGCACAGATGCAAATAGAATCCAGAACCAAATCAGAGATTGACATATATAGTTCAGTATGCAAGTATGAATACATGTGCCCTCAATTTCTTGCTATGCCGACATATTCACCATATGAGCATATATTGTTAGCACACATATGTATGGAATCAGAACAAAATAGATCAAATCCTTTTTACCTCTCCATCTGGAAGGAGGGTGAGGTAACAGTTTTCACCACCGGCACGCCAAGTGTTGGTAGACCAAACGGGCTTGCCGCAGTTGTAGAGGGTGAGATTGCAGTCACGTTGCAAGGAGAGCTTGTGAGGACCGAAAGGGATGTTGTGGGAGCTCATATCGTAGACAAATGTTTGGCTGAAAGCAGAGATGCTGGCGGATCAGAGTAGATAGCGTATTCTGTGTCACTGAATGCATTTGATGCAATAAAGAGGAGGCCGAGGAAGGCGAAGGTGATGGCTAGAGGTGTTCTTGTAGTAGCCATTGGTGTCTACAACAAGTTTGGGCATGAACAAGCTCAAAACAATTGTGGACTTATAAATAGGGTCTGCGGATGGCAGGAGGCTCATTGGTAAATTGGCTGAAATTTCTAAGATTCGGCAACCTGTACATCATATCGTTTCAAAGAAAAATATAGTTTGTGGACTCCTATGACGCGGTCATGCTGCCGACTGCAAGTAAACAAAGCACATAAATATATATATATATATATATATATATATAATATATATATATATATATATATATATATTATATATATATTTTTCTTTCAATTCCACGGCCATCTTAATTGAATTTAGATAGATATATTGTCACAAAGTCGTCTACTTTTTGAGTCTTTGATTAATTAAACATGTTGTTGCTTTTAATAAAGTGGCCTCGTGGATCACATTATGGTGAGAGGCAACACGCCATCATGACTGATTCTTAATCCGGTTCTCTCTTTGCACAGGCACATCAAGGGAGACCGCTACCGGAGTATTTGTAGTTGACTCGAATACACCCACCATCAGTAACTCTGTATCTAACGAGGAGTGATCCTCAGGATGTACATCACCGTGATGATCATAATGATCTTCCGACGAGGAGCTATCGTTAGGATGTATTTTGGCCTGCTGGTGATACTCTTGATTGGATTGAGATCAATCGTTTATGCATCTTTTATTTTTCTCTTTTGTTTGACTAGGTTTCCCTAAATGTCTTTTAATAGAACACAGATTGTTTATTCTCAAAAAAAGAAAGGAAAAAAAATAAACGTAAATATCTATATGCCTATTTACATTTCTTAAAGAAAATAAACGTAAATATGATAGTTCTTGTATCTGCTCCGTATGAAATGTTAAGTGCACGCACCTTACATGTACAGTCTACAGCAAAAAAAAAAAAAGAGGCTTACAATTATAGTATTCAAGTTGTGATATATAAAAACAGCACGTTGCTTAACTGATAGACTTCAAAAGATCCAAAATTTGATCCGTTTGGTGCACGTCGAGTTAAGAAAACGATAGGGTTATTTATTTAATAGAAAGTCAATGCAAGATGAGGATGCAGATGAGAGGAGAGGAATGAGATATGCATGTGAGGTAGCTTCTGATATGGGTCACCATTGTAAATGCTGGGCTGACCTCAAGTAATATTACTTGGACTTCACGCGTGAATGGCCTTTAGTATTAATGATAGGCTTATTAAAAATTATTTTTTTTAATACCCCTTCAACTACCATGGTTTATCAAAGTAGCCCCCTTATCTTCTGAAATCTCACTATAACCCTTTGAAATATTTGTTCCTCGTTTTAACCAAAAACACTATTAACGGTGTGAGTAAAGTTACACTACTGTCCCTCCCTCACATAAAGAAATGAAAACGTGTAACAATTATTTTTATCTCAAACCGCCCCACACCCCCCCCACCCCAAAAAAAAAAAAAAAAAAAAAAAAAAAAAAAAAAAAAAAAAAAAAAAAAAACGGGATGAGCCTTTTTCCCCAAATTCAAAGTTCGATAAAATTAGTCGGAATCGGTTGCAGACAGTGATCGTCGAAGGCCATCGTTGAGTAACTTATCTTGGAAGTGTAATTCCTAATGGAGAAGATCATGAAATTATAATTGAGAGGGAAAATGAAAGTTTTACATTGACACAGGTAACACACATCATCATTTTACATTATGAGTTAAATTCTTTACACGCTTTCTTATTATTGCATAATTCTATTCTTTGAGGATACTGGATCAATTGGGGATAATCAAAGAAATGAGGGATTTACAACAGATGTACAATTCTGAACCAGGTAATCATTATTTTTCTGCACATTTGACAGTCACAATTTTTATTATAATTTAGGTCGGTGCATTAGTAGGTAGTAATCAAAGAATGATAGCTCAGTCAATGAGATATCACAAAAGTGTAGCTTCAAGGTACATAAATAGAGCTTCAACTGGGGGGTGTCTCATGATGGCATTGCACAAGCTGTTGGAACACAAGTATATCAACCACCCCGGTAATAATTGAATCTCAAAGTTCTCAAATGTCAAATCCAACTCAGCACTGTGACTGAGTACTTTTTGTTGGCCCAAAGGCCATCACTCTAGTTTTGATGATGATCAACTCATGTAGTTATAGTACTAATGATCTTGTGTTTAATTAGTGACAGATTCATGATCAAAATCTTAGTAGGTGTGTAACTTCAACAAAGGATTTAAAGTCAAGTTTTGGAGCTTACACGGTTTGATTTAAGAGCTTGTGCATTAAGACCACATCAAGTACTCAAGAGGAGTCTAGCTCTACGGATCGAGTTTGGACCAAGTCAAGAAGATGAGAAGGCTTCAAGTGAAGACTTCAAGAAGATGAAGACTTGAGACTAGGTTTTGTTTTAGTAAGATTTTATTTTTAGATAAAATGTAAATGATAGAATAGTTGGTGGATTGCTCAAGTACATATACACACACACACTTGATAGTTTGTTTTTATAAAAGAGTTTTCTTTTAGAAAAATCTGTTTGGTTTTTGGTATTCAAGTTTTATGTTTTAACCAAAACCATATTTAGAGCTTAATGTCAAAACATAGATATTTCACCATGTTTGTGTAGTGGATCATATCCATACACACTATGCTTCAAATGAGTTTAAATATCTTGTTTTTGTATTTGGTGAAGTTTTGGAAAAACAAGTTTTGAAAAATTAAGTTTGAAAAAATACAGTTTTCAATTGAGCCAATATTTCCAACTTACAAAATAGTCCAAATCATTTGTAACATGCCTTGATTTTGTGCAAGCATGTTTGTTTATCAAAGTATATTGGTAAAACTATTTTTGTAGATTTTCTGTGATTTTATGGGATTTTATGTGAGCCAAAAGACCAAGTTTTAAATCCCAGTTTTCTGTTTCCAAGCTTCAGCCGGTCGACCGACCCGGTCGACCGAAGTCTGAAGTCGGTCGACTAGGCGGTCGACCGACATGCACAGACGTGCACGCCTTTGTGCACTAGAGGGCCGTGGTCGACCGACCCGGTCGACCGCCAGAGAGCTTCTGCTCTCTGGAAAGCCCCGGTCGATCGCACCGTTCGACCGGCAGAGCTCTGCTCTCTGTTCCAGTAGCTCGGTCGACCGCTCGGTCTATCGTTGCTCCAACGGTCGGAAAAATGACCGTTGGCGGTCGACCGGCCAGTCGACCGGCAGTTCTGACAGACCCCAACGGCTAGTTTTTCTATCCCTATAAATTTGGGGGTTTGGGCATTGTTTTTCTCCAAGATTTTCAAGTGGATTTTTCACCAATTTTTCCAACTCTTTTAAGAGTTTTTTTCCACTTGTTATAGAGCAAATATTTCCAATCAAAAGAAGTGTTTTATCAAGAGTGTTTAAAAAGAGATTTCTTGAGTTTTCCTCCACCATTCTCATCCTTGTTTTTCTCACACAAACACTTGAGCTATCCATTGTTATATCTACCTATAGGGTTTTGTTGTGAGAGTGTTTATTGGTGATCAAAGTGTTTAGATCACCAAGAAATCTTTTCTTGTTACCTTGAGGAGGCGAACGTGTGTGTTCGCGGTGTTTCGAGTTCGTGTGTGAACTCGTGGTTTGAGGTGCGGCCCTCGGCAAGCTTGTGGGGCTTGCGGTGTGTACGGGACTAGAGAGTCCGAGGGCTTGTAGGTGTTGCGGCACCGAGGAGTGATCCATTGGGATCGTGCATAGTGGAAATCCTTCGTGTGTCGAAGGCAGGGATGTAGAGCAAGGGTGCTCGAACCTCGAAACAAATCCCTTGTGTTTGCGATTGCTCACTCTCTCTCTTTGTCTCTTGTTTATATCTTGCATGCTATTACTTGTCTTATCTTTACATGCTTGATATATTGTGTGCTTAATTGATTTTCATGCTTGGTTTGTTTGCTAACACTTGTATTTAACCAAGAGAGCCAACGCGGCACCTCAACCCTTATCTAGGGGAATCTAGAGGAGTTAGTCCAGAGCCCTTCACGGGAAATTCGGCTACACTCTTGTGTTATACGTGGTGTTTAGTTCAAATAGTTTGTTTAGGTCATAATAGTTTTTAATTCCGCATTATTTAGCATTTAGTGACCATTAGATTAGCCATCACCTATTCACCCCCCCCCCCCCCCCTCTAGGTGATTTTACACTTTTGAATGTGTTGATGGTTGGACATTTGTAAATTTTAATGCCTAATATCAAAAGGTAGTGATGGATCATCTGATGTTTTGTAACATTGAAGTTGGCAAAGTTTGTGCTCTTAGCTACCTTGCTTCTATGTTCTGTAATTGAAGTTCACATGAATTTTCTTGTATGCTTTGAAAGATTGACTGTACTCTTTATATTGAGATGGTTGTTTGTAATTTTTTTTAGAAAGTTTAAAGTGGTGTTTTGATCAGTCATATAAGTTATTGGAGTTTTTTGATACTGTAATGAAAGTATAAAGAGGTACTTTGAGACTTTTTGAAAGTATAAGAGGGTATTCTGAGACCATTATAAAAGTTGAGGATTTATTTTTATACTGTAATGTAGCACCCCGTTCCCGGGATACGTACTCAGATACGTGTCCTGATTTTTTCAACCATATTGTTTCAATTTTCTTTCAGTATTTATTTTAGGGTTGTGATTGCTTATATTATTTGGTATCGGATCTGAATTCTCAGTCTTAGATTTAGCCCTGACCTGGACCGGGAACCTGATACCGGCATACCGCCCGATTTGACCTTTCTAATAGTCCGATTTGATCGATTTCTGTTTCAAATATTATTTTTCAATATTTAGATTTTTTATGATTTTTTAGAATTTTTCAGAATTATTCTGCAAAATCTCCAAAACCGGTTACGATCGGCATCGCTGATTGATTCCCAGATTTTTTTTAGTTTACAAACGGAGTTGAATTTTTAGAAACGACTTTCACATTACTTCTTAGAATCTCATTTTCTATCTAAATACATTTTTGAGATTTTTTAAATTTATCAAAATTTAACCGATTCTGGTGTTGATCGGTATCGCTGGAAGATTTTAGTATTTTTAATTTGAAAACCAGATTGAATTTCTTGAATCTGATTTCACTAGGCATCTTAAAATAATATTTTTGTTTTGAGAATTTTTCGGAGCGTTTCTGAAACAGTCAAATTTTTACCCTATTTAAATAATAATATTATTTTCCTTTCTTTTCTTTTCTTACTTTTTCCTTCTTCACTCCTCTACTTTATACTCTCAGAATATTCTATTAATTTAATTATTTAATAATATATTTATTAATTAATTTTTCTTATTTTTTTCCTTTTTCTTATTTTTCCTTTTCCCTTCTTTTCTTTTCTCTCCTTTTCTTCTTTTCTTTTTCTTCTCCATGCCCTGCTCCCCACACCCCATGCCGACCACTCCCTGCTGTAGCTGCAAACAGCAGCACCCCCATCTCCCCCCCATTCCTCTCCCATTCCCTCCCTCTCCTTCCCCTTCTTTCAATTCTTTCCTTTCTCCTTCCATATCTTCTCCATTTCATTTCTCTAAACCAACACCCTCACTCTCTATCTCCACCCTCAAACGCCGTCGTCGCCGCCACCCCTAGTCGCCGCCGTCCCCCCACTTTCCCACTTCCTTTCTCCACTTCCATCATCTTCAAATACCACTCCTCCTTCAATTTCAACAAAAACCCATCACCATTAAACTTTTTCTACTCCAAAATTCTTCACCAAAACCCTAAATTCCTCCACTCTAACCACACCACCACCATCTCCTCCTCCTCCAACTCCCCACCACCACCATCAACCACCACCAACCCCACCTCCTTCAACAACAAACAACAACACCACCAAAACACTCCGCTCCTCCCGATCCAGGTGTACGCGTCAGAAAAAATTGAGACCGCGCAAATTACTTATTTGATTATAAAGAAATTTACAACGGATCAATAATCCGATTACAAAGATGGAAGAATTGTTGGATCTCCCCTTTGTTTAATGCTGGGTTCTTCGTGTAGCGGTGGAGAGTGATTCTTGTCCTCCGTTGACGAACTGAACCGAAAGCATGATTTTCGGATCTTCTTGCTCTCATTGGAAGCCCACTGGTCAGGTATGAAACCTTAATCAGTGGCTAAAATCTTAAAGAGATTAGAAACTTCACTTGAACACAGCAAGTTTATAGAGTTTTCTCCTCCAACACAATATGTGTTCAGTAGCCTTGTGCTTAGCTTTCAGCCTTCTTTATTTATCCAGCTTCAAGGCGTCAAGCATCAAGTGTGTCTTTTAGGGGATTCTCCTCATTTTCTCCTCAGAGCTCCTCCCATTTTACTCCGAGTTCCCCCCAGGTCCTCTCTCTAGAGGTCCCCTTCTCCAGGTCCCCCCTTCTTAGCTATTCATAGCTATTTATAAAAGAATTGAGGTGTAATCAACCCCTTAAATTCTCCATAACGGGAGAGGTGTAACCAACTCCTTAAATTTCTTCATAATGGGAGGGGTGTAACCAACTCCTTAAATCTCTCCATAATGGGAAGTTATTCCCCATTATGTGGAGAGAAAATAGGGTGTAACTGACCAAGTTCGTGGCTCAGTTACAGCAAAAATGCGGGTCTCGCGCTGGATGCGGACCTCGCTCTGATGTTGAGACGCGGAGCTCACAGGCTCGCGTCTGTGTTGGAATGCGGATCTGCTGAAGCTCGCGTCTGTGTTGGAACGTGGAGCTGCTCAAACTCGCGCTTGAGTTGAAACGCGAGGTCCACGTCTGACGACCTCCGCGTCTGACAAAGGACGCATGGTCCGCGTCTGGCGACCACCGCGTCTGACAAAGGACGCGAGCTCCGCATCTGGCGACCTCCACGTCTGAGATTGAAATGCCATCTCCGCGTCTGATAGAAGACACGAGGTCCGCATCTGAGGCTTTGTCCTTAGTAATTTTTTGATAGCCTACACCAGGCCGCCGCCCCCACCACCTCCGGCGGCGGCGCCGCCACCAGGGCCGTCGGCAGGTGGCCGGCCGCCGGCCACCTCCTCCCTCTCCTCTCCTTCTTCTTTTCTTCTTTCTTCTTTCTTTCTTTTATTTCTTTCCTTTTTCTTCTTTCCACTTTTACCCCACTTTAATTCCCTAATTACCTCTCCATATTTTCTAACATACCCCTCTCATTTATTTCTTTATTTCTCTCTTTCCTTTTTTCTACTTTTTCTTTTTATACACTTCCAACAAATACACTCGCTCTAACTAATCCTCTCTCTCTCCTCCCTTATTCTCTCTAATATATATTTATATATATAATTATATTATATTATATATATGGTATGGATTGGTAGCTTGTCGCACGTATTAGCGGACTTCCCAGATTTTAACTCGGAATTGCGTTCCGATTTTTAGGCGAGTACTTTTTGTTGCCTTATGCCTTCTATTCTAGGGCTTGATAATAATTTAGACGAGTGCTTTGTATTATGCTTTGTAACTGCTATTCTCGTGTTTATAACATGATATATCGATATGTGAATATCTTATTACTACCGTAACATGCCTAACCATTGCTACTGTAGTTTTTAGCACCTGATCTCTGACACTTAATATGTGACACCGGCACTTGATATGTTATACTTGACACCTGATCTCTGACACTTGATATCTGACACCGGCACTGATATGTTATACTTGACACCTGATCTCTAGCACTTGATATCTGACACCGACACTGATATGTTATACTTGACACTTGATATCTGACACCGGTACTTGACATATTATCACTTGACACCTGATACCTGACACCTGATATATGACACTTGATATTTGACATACTATCACTCACTTGACATGCTATCACCTGGTACTAGTACATTCGACTGATATTGTGATACCTGACTGGATACTATTACACCTGACACCTGTATTATCTTGCATATTCATGATTATCACTTTAACGGGACTTGGCATGGTTATTATATTGTTATCAGACATTTGGTACTCCTGAACTCCTGTGCTCCCGAACTCCTGTATACTTGAACCCTTGAAAAAAGAAAACTCCTGATATTATACTCCTGTCGATCCCTGTAATTAAATAACTATGAATATAGGATTACTGTGAACACCCTGTGGACATTATCACTGAACAATTGTAATAATTAGACAACTTACACAGAGACGGGGGAAACTGATGAGTACCGATATAGTCTCCATGTTTATGATGATCTTATAGTGTTGCGCGGTCATATACTTGGATTCGACCTGGAGGCCACCAGGTGTTTCCGTGGGGTGTACTGGCACCCCTACTCCCCTGCCTGCCGGTTGTGCCATAAGCCCCTGGGCCTATTCCTGTGGGAGCGGTGACATCCTATTCCTGTTCGGGCGTACAATAAGTCCCGGTACCTAGCGGTACATTCCGGCTCAGTACCAGATACTCCTTGACCGTTGTCCCGGGCATGTACAGCACCCATACTAAGCATGGTTCGTCGATCTTCATCAGTTTCTAATAACTTACTCTCCGGTGTGTATGCTGAGGTATGTGGAATGGGACACATGCCGATGTATACAAATCAGATGAGTCTTAATAACATAATAATAACATGCTCCTGATATCTGACTAGTTGTATACTTGATCTATACTTGGTAGACCTGCGATACAATACATTATCCTGTTCATTATACCGTGCTACTTGATTGCTTATTTTCGGGTTTTCATACTGTTTCATTATTCTGTTATTGTGAAGGCAAATTCTGGTTATATAAACTCAGATTACAGTGATGTGAGGTGTAGGATATATATATGAGGGTTTTCTTATTTGGATTATTCTTCGACGTACTAATCTCACTGATCGGTAATGTAGGCTTGTACAACTGATTTTCCTGTAGATGTTTTACTTACTGTCTTATTTCATATTCATATGTGCTTATATTCACGAAACATCTTTCATATACACGTGTGCCTGATATGCACGCCACTTGGCTTTATCATATGTACTCGCGGGTTGTATCTGACAACCTTGAATTCTCATGTCCAGATCCAGGAGCCTAGACTGCGCTGACCTTACTGTAGTTGAGCAGAGGGCGCAGTAGAAGCGTGAATTAGTAGATGCCACCGTAACCCTTTCCTCCAGTTTTTCTCCTGATTGGCTCTCGGGGTCCCTCTTGCTGCTCGTGAGCACCTCTCAGTTTTTGTTATGTAAATCTCTTTGTAAATCGTACTTTTGTATTTTCTGGTAATGTAATATTCCTGTAATATTGTATCACTCTCTGTGATAACCATGTACTTATACTTTTTTGATGGAATGTATATTATCACTGTACTTTCGCACTCTGATTCTTGCCTGTACTGATGCTTAGCGTATATACGTGAGGGTATTTTTGACATGCGTATATACGTCGCAGTGACGTCTCCACACCCGCGAGATTGGGGCGTCACATGTAATGGAAGATTTTTTTTACTTATTGAAACTCTCATGCTGGTTTGAAACCACTTTGCTTATGCAGAATATGTGAGAATATAAACTTATGAACAAATCAAAGTCGCACAGTGAAAATTGAAACATCAACTCATAAAAAATTGAAACACATTGGAAGATAAAGATTTTTTCATTAAGAAAAATTTACCATATTACAATATCACGATTTCTTGGTCATTGTTTCATCAAAATTCAGAGTCTACTAAGAAAACAACCCATAAAACCCAAGTGATTACACAAATAACAGTAAGACACAAAATTTTGTTCATTGTCAGCTCTCCACTTACTTCTCCCCTTTGTTTCCACTCTGTAGGTTGCGAGTTTTTGACTCATCTTTTTTTGAATCCATCCACTTGAAATACTCACAATCATTAGTTTCCAATTACGACAACCAAAGAACCGCCTTCCAGGATTCGAAGACGTCATAGACCGGTTGATCGAAGCACGAGGACCGCAGCACTTTATACCGGCGCTCGTGCTTGAGGAAGCATACCAACAGGAGACGCGAGTCCAAGAGGAGGAAGAAGAAAGGAGAATGGGGTTGATCCTAACCCTAGATGAAGGAAAAAAAACCATAATGAAAGAAGAATTGGGAATTTTTAACTTAAAAATATAAAATCACGGGCTATACTCGTGTTCAGCTAAGGGTATTTTGGTCATAAAAATATCACGTGCAAGCCACGTGACTCATTATAATGGTGCCTTAACGGAAGGGGTTTTGTGAGGATTTTAAAGATAGTTAAAGAGGGTTTAGTAGAATTTAAGAAGTTTATGGGGTATTCTGAGAAAACTGTATACGTTGAAAGGGGTATTAAGAAAATAAACCTTAATAATAACAGAAGACTCCTGCATCATACCTAAGCAGTATTCAAATCATGTGATTTCTTACAAACATATGCTTTAAATGTTATGAAAAGTCTAATTTGGCTGCCCATTATTATTATGAATAGTAAGTTACTATGCATGATGGCGTAAGTGATGATGTCAGCATGCAAATAGTGATTGCATAATAACCCAAAGTTTTTCTATAAATAGGTCATTCCTGATTCATTTTGATGTACTTCTGAAATTAATAAGAGTTCCTCTTTCTACTATCTCTCTCTAACAATTCTATCGGTGTTATATTTCTCAGTTTTAAATATGTTATCAGCATAAGCACTCTAGTTTTATCACAAGCGTCTACCTTTATTAGCTCAAGAAAAAAGTCATATCGCAAGCCTCTACCTCTATTAGCTCAAGATAAAAATAATAAATTATTCTACTAATTACACTCGTATAACATCATTACTATATATAAAATGAGGCTCTGCCATCTATCTATACTAATGTGATGTGCCTACGAAAAGTTAATATTATTTTATGTTATTATCTAACTTTACTAACTTCTTCGTTGATACTTGAGCGGAATAAACCCCAAGCTACTAACATTAACTAATATTATATGTCAATCATGTTTTATTACTCTATTATTTATGTCATATAAATACCCATCAAAAGGTTTATCGAGTAATGTGATGTACCTATATTTATTTCATGATTTATTTACTTCATTATTTATGTCTATATAAACACTCGCCAAAAGGTTTACCGAGTAGAGTGGTGTGCTTATATTATAACTCATAAATATATGTACTATTATGCATTCATTTTACCATCAATGTGTGTCTCTCTTCCAACAGCTATAAACGACTAGTTTTGCTCTATAAATCAGTGAATTCTAAATGTTCGTAACTTACTTCTCAATCTCTTTTCATTCTCAATTTCTTCATCATCTCCACAATTTTTCACTTAAAATTTTCGCAAAATGCTTAATCTATTTTTTAAGTTTATTAATGTCCTCATCATCATTATTATTATTTTTGTTGGAGATATGACTCTAAGTGATTTTTGACTGAATATTTTACTTCTATTGTTCATTTTTTCTCTTTTATTTACTGTCATTATAATTGAGATGTAAATTTAATTTTACTATAATAATATTATGATTCTAATTATTTGTATATTTTGTTATAGTTATCACTATGTCAAACCTTGTAAAGGTTGAGTTCATTCCACTTGATATCATAGGAAAGAATTATATGTCTTGGGTCACTGATAGAGAAATGCATCTCGAATAAATAGATCTCACTGAGACAATAAAAGAGAGGAATTATATGTTGTCGCAAGATAAGGCAAAAGACGATCTTTATGCGTAAGCATCTTGATAAGTGCTTAAAACGTGAATACCTCACAGTAAAAGACACAAGTGTCCTGCGAAAAATCTCAAAAAAGATTTGATCATTAAAAAGAAGTTATGCTTCATGCCACACATGATGAATGGAACGATTTACATTTTCAAAACTTCAAGAAAGTCAGTGATTACAACTTTGCAATGATCAGAATAGTCTCGCAACTAAAATTTTGTGGGATGAGTATCACAGATGAAGAAATATTAGAGAAAACTTACTCCACAATTGACGCATCTCATATTACCTTGCAACAGCAATATCGGTAGCATGATTTTAAGAAATATTCTAAACTAATTTCATCTCTTTTGATGGCGGGGGGAAATAATGAACTATTGATAAATAATGATCAGTCTCGTCTTAATGGTTCAGTAGCATTTTCAGAAGCAACCAATGTGTCTTTTAAAAATTATAGACGAGGATATAATCGTGGTTGCGGCCGTGGCAGTGGATGCGGTCGAGTGGTTATTGTAACCTTTATAAAACAATGCGATCCAAAAAAAAGCATCATGTGAAAATATATGTTAAAAGAAAATATGTTCATGAAAATTCTCTCTGAAATCCTGAAGATTCTTATTATAAATGTGGTTTCAAAGAGTACTGGTTTCGAGAATATCAAACAGCGGAGCACCTTTGTAAACTTTATAAGGCATCTTTAAAAAGGAAAGAAACGGAAGTGAATTCCACTGAACATCATGATCCTATGGATGATTCAACTCATCTTGATGTTTCAGACTTTACTGATGATTTTGCTGACAAGGATACTGGTGATAACTAGATATATGAATGTATTATTATATTTTGTCATTTATGTATGTCAAAATTATCTTTGAATATAATATTTTTATTTGTAATATCTATGTCATTATTGTATAGGTCACTTTAGTTCAATAATGATGTGAAAAATTATTGAAAATTTACATGGACATATATTGAAGGGCCAGAAGATCCTTCAAACCAGTAAATTTCTAGTGAGACTTGTTCTCTTAAAAAATTAATCACGAGACCATCACCAACTAAAATTAAAACTGAATCATTTATATTTCTTGAACGTATTCAAAGTGATATATGTGGGCCTATTCACCCACTATGTGGATAATTTCGATACTTTATGGTAGTGTCTCTAGTGGATGGTCACACGTTTTCTATATTTTACTCGCAATATGACATTTGCGAGATTTCTTGCTTAGAAAGTTAGATTACGAGCACAATTTCTTGATTATAAAATAAAAAAAGTTAGACTTGATCATGTTGGTGAGTTTACGTCTCAAACTTTCAATGATTATTGTATGTCAACTGGGATTACTGTTGAGCATCTTATTGCCCGTATACATACACAATATGATTTAGTTGAATCACTGATTAAGCACCTCCAGATTATTGCTAGATTATTAATAATGAGAATAAAGTTTCCTATTTCAGTGTGGGATAATACAATTTTACATGTTGCGGTATTAATTCGCATCATATCAATAACATATCATGAGTACTCTCCATTACAATTAGCATTTGATCAAGAACTAAATATTTCTTATCTAAAAATTTTTGATTGTGCGGTATATACACCAATTGCTCCACCACAACGCACAAAAATAGGTCCTCAAAGAGACAGAGAATATATGTCGTGTATGAATCTCCTTTTATAATAAGATATTTTGAGCCTCAAACCGCTGATATTTTTATGGCATGTTGTCAACTGTCATTTCAATGAGGTAAATTTTCCAACATTTGGGGGAGAATATAAACAACTGGAAAAGGAGATTATATGAAGTGGATCGTCTTTATTACATCTTGATCCTCACACAAAACAATGTGAGTCAAAAGTACAAAAAAATTATGCATTTACAAAAATAATAAATCAATTACCAAATGCGTTCACTGATATAAAAAGAGTGATTAAATCACATATCAGCTGCAAATGCTCCTGCTCGATTGAAATCCCAAAAGGACAATCTGAAAATGAAGTCATTAATGAGTTTAAGACACGCCTGAAGCGTGATAGACCAATCAGTTTCAAAGATAAAAATCCTCGAAAAAAAGAGTAGATAAACGTGATGACCCCAATATTAAAGAATGTGTTCTAGAACAAACACAAAATAAGACAAATTAAGAGATAGAAAACCCTAAAGGTATAAAAAATCATGAGATCTCTATTGATAATGTCAATATAGGAAGATTATGAAATCGAAATAAGATGAAAAAATATTGATGAAATATTTTCATATTCTGTAACATGTGATATTGCTAATGAAAGCGAGGATCCTGAACGAAGATCTGTCACTGAATATCAAAATAGACACGACTGAATTAAATGAAAAAACGTTATACAAGCTGAATTGAATTTGCTTAATAAGTGTAAAGTATTTGGACATATTGTCCTCAGGCCCGAATCCGTGAGGCTTGTGGGATATAAATGGGGTTTTGTGTGAAAACGCAATGAGAAAAATGAGATTGTGAGGTACAAAACTTGACTTGTTGCACAAAATTTTTCACAAAAACCTAGAATTGATTATGAAAAATGTATTCTCTAATAACGGATGTAATTACGTTTAGATATTTAATCAGCTTAGTAGCTTAAAGTTTAGAAATGCATCTTATAGATGTTGTTACATCTTATTTATACAGATCGTTTGACAACGATATTTATATGAAAATCCATGAAGGATTTAAGTTGACTGAAGCATGAAGTTCAAAATCCAAAGAGTTATATAAGATTAAATTATAAAGATCATTATATGGGTTAAAGTAATCAGAACACGTGTGGTATAATCACTTAAGCGAGTATTTGTTGAAAAAAGATATGTGAACAATCCTATATGCCCATTTGTTTTTATTAAGAAAACAACATCCGAATTTATTATCATTGTTACTTATGCTAATGATTTAAACATCTTTGGGACTCATAAAGATATTCTAGAAGGAATAATGTACTTAAAAGAGGAATTTGAAATAAAAGACCTTGAAAAAACCAAATATTATATTGATTTACAGATTAAGCACATTTAAAGTGGAATATTTTTGCATCAATCAAACAATACTGATGAAGTCTTTAAACGTTTTAGTATGGATAAGTCAAATCCTTTAAGTACTCCTATGGTTGTTAGATCATTGAATATAGAAAAGAATCCATTTCGCCCTCGCGAAGATAATGAAGAGGTTCTTGGTCCTGAAGTATCATACCTAAATACAATTGGAGCTTTTATGTATCTTTCTAATTATCTCCCGCCAGATATAGCATTTACTACTAATCCATTAGCAACATTTAGCTCATCTCCTAAATGGAGACATTGGAACGGAATTAAGCATGTATTTTATTATTTTAGAAGAACAATTGATTTGGATATGTTTTATCCCAAAGGATTAAAATAAAGAATGATTGGTTATCCAGATGCATACTACCTGTCAGATCCACATAAAGTCAGATCTTAAACAGGAAATGTATTCATATGTGGAAGTACAACGATCTCTTGGCGTCTATAAAAGTAGACACTTGTTATCACTTCTTCTAATCATGCTGAAGTCGTAACACTTAATAAAGCAAGCCAGAATGTGTATAGCTGAGGTCTGTAACTCAACGCATTCAAGCAAGTTATGAATTACCAATCAATAGATATCTAACAAAA
This sequence comes from Agave tequilana, assembly GCA_038442645.1. Lineage (NCBI taxonomy): Eukaryota > Viridiplantae > Streptophyta > Magnoliopsida > Asparagales > Asparagaceae > Agave > Agave tequilana. The sequence continues at coordinate 23,198 of JAVJIF010021451.1, forward strand.
ATGTTTGAAAACAATGTTGCATACGTCGCTTAAATGAAGGAAGGATACATCAAAAGAGACCGAACCAAACACATACTCTAAAATTCTTCTCATTCAGCCAAGAGCTTAAAAAATAAAGAAATTAATGTTCAATATATTAAATCAAGTGATAATTTAGCAAATCTTTTCACAAAGGCACTTCCACTACAACTTTCAGAAAGCTTATTCGTAATATCAGAATGCACCATCTGCGAGATTTATGAAAAAACTATCCATGCCAACTTAAGGGAGAGCTTAAATGAGCGTACTCTTTTTCTTTACTATAATCTGTCCCATTAGGTTTTTCTGTTAAGGCTTTTAACAAGACAGCATAAAACACGTGTGTACTCCTTTTTCCTTCACTATAGTTTTAGCTCATTGGATTTTCCTAGTGAGGTTTTCAACGAGACATCATAAATTTTGAACATTCATGGAGGATTATTGTAAAAATTCGAATTTGACTGCACACTATTATTATAAATAGTAAATTACTATGCAGGATGACGTAAGCAATAATTTCAGCACACAAATAGTGACTGGCATAATAACCCAAAATTTTTCTATAAATAAACCCTTCCTTATTCATTTTGATGTACTTCTAAAATCAAAAAAAAATTCTTTTTCTACTCTCTCTAAAAATCACCTCTCAGTATCATATTTCTTAGTTTTACAATATTAAAAATTTATTTTTATTCTCCAATGTCCTTCCTACTTGGGTACCTCTCTACACAAAAGTAACAATTAAGAGGAAAGCCGCACTCATTGTTTGTCTCAAACTAAACTAAACTTGCAGCCCAGGCACAAAACAAGCCCCCATCCATTTCCCATCTTTAAAGCGTCTCATCATAATCTCTCGGTCATAATGCAAGGCTGCGAGGACCCAAAAAAAAAAAAAAAAATTATCTTGTCAGAGACTTTTGCAGGATTTGGTGATAACAATCTAAGATAACAAAACCTAACGAGACAACAGCATCCAGGCCTCAATTTAACAAAAAAACTGGAACACAGCAATCAAACTTGACAGGTTCAAGAAATCCACAAAGGCGAAAAAATTGCTAGGCTAAATGTGGTATGTCTACCATGGCTACCTTCAAGACAATGAAATTAGTCCGTGATCCCAACAACAATGGCAATATTACCCAAGAAAAAAAAAAAAGGACAATTTCCTACAGGAACAAAAACATTCAAAGAAGATGGAAGGTTTATCCATATTTCTGATGGCGTGGTGGGCTGAAGGAAAAACAAACTATGAATGTGCGAGAGACATTTAAGGGTACAGCTGGGCTATCAACCTTTGACAGAATCATCGTATGTATACCCTGAAGCATAGTTTCACACACCAAGAGAAAATAATCTGGCATTTGCCTTCAGAAGAAGGATGAGTTGCCTCCGCAAGAATGCACTGCCCAGTGATAATGTAGATAATTTAGGCTTGTACCGGTGATAATGGCACAGAATCCTTCTCTTTCATCAGCTGGAGCAAAGCTATGCGCCTCCATACTCATCTAGCTTACACCTCCACGCATCTAGGGAGAGATCACTGCAGCAGGCTGGAGAGTAAATGGGTCATGAAACAAACATTTGAGTTTAACTTAATTTGTCATAAACAGAAGACAAGATGAGCAAAAGGAGAAGGGATAAAAAATATCAAAAGTTGATTTCTTGCCAGCAAAAGAAAAATTTTAAGGCCAAATGTCAAATTCGTAAAATGTCTGATAGTCTGAAGAGACCAAACGAACATTATTAGTATGATACGATGCACTGCATGAAGGTAAAAAAAAAAAAAAAAAATTTGAAGGTCTTGACCATGAGACATGGTTTAAAGTCGCGGTCTCGGCCACCGACTCAGCGAGCACTAAGACGAATCAGTCGCGGCGACTCGGATCGGTCTCGCGTGATATGTGCAAAACGCTATATATAAAGCTCAAAAAATTCTGAAAAATCACGACAAATCATAAAAAAAAATGTGTCCATCAAAATTCATGTATCCCATGTCCAAAACAAATTTGTTTTGAGGGGTAATTATGGAAATATGGTTTGTGAGCAAATTTAGAAATATGAAAATTTTGAGGGATAAATATGAAAAAAATCAAAAGAAAAAAAATGATAAAGAGGGGCGAGAGAGAGAGAGAGAGAGAGAGAGAGAGAGAGATCGGGTGCCCCCTAAGCCGAACCCAATCTCTCTCTTTCTTTCTCCCCCTCCCTCCCTCACCGGATCTCTCCCTCTCAATCACTCTTTCCCTCTCCCCCTCTCCTCTGTCTATGCCCCCTCCCCCTCCTCCCCCACTCCCGATCTCTCCCTCCCTCCCTCCTCTGTCTCTCCCCCTCCCCTCTCCCCTCTGTCTCGATCTCTCTCAGAGCTGCTCGAGCCGCTTATTTGCCTGATATTGCTAGATCATCAACTACACGACTGTAATACTCTTGGTACTTTCGCTGACGAACTATCTAAATATGATTCTCTGATTCAAAAGATGCAATCTCTACTTTTAATATTGCTACCTTGCCACATCCAGGTATTTCTTGTTTAGTAAGTTCATCACCTTCATCTTGAATCATTGATCCAGTGCGTCAATTCACATGACTGGTAAATCTATAGTATTTTTTACTTTTTATACATCTTCTGCCCCTTCTATAATTTTTGTTGATGGCAGTTTCAAACGTAATGTGGGCACTAGCACTGGCACTATTAATCTCATTTTTTCTCTCACACTCACTGATGTTAATTATATTCCACATACTCCTTTTAATCTTGTATTTGTGAGTCATTTGATCAAAACTCTTCAGTGTTTTATAACTTTTCTCCTACATCATATACTTATCAGGACTTTCAGACAAAGAAAGTGATTGTTGGGGGATGTGAGCAAGATGGTGTATATTATCTTCAATGCGATGATCCTAAAGTGGGTACTTCTTCTCTGACATGCGAGTTTGCGATCCAGTGGCACTTACGCTTAGATCATGTACCTTTAAAATCCATTAAATTGTTATTTTCTTTTGTTAAGATTGTCTCTAAATTTTAGTGTGTCATGTCAGTTTGATAAACATCATAAAACTTTTTTCATCTATCATAGTTAATCAATGTAGTTCTCCATTTAGAGTTGTTCATATTGATATTTAGGGGCTGTTTGGATTCAAGGAATTTGGTAGAAGTGAGGAAGTGGGAAGTATCTTTTCCCATTTCCGATGTTCATCCAAACATCGAAAAAAAAGGAAAAAATTCTTCTCTTTTTCTCTTTCTCTTTTACACAATTATTTCCTCACTTCCAGAGTGCTACAGTTAATTTTGTGATCATATAAATCTCATTTGTAACAAGTTGTAATACAAAACAGTTAATTTTTTACTCATGTAAATCTCACTTACATTCTAATTACAGTCCATTTTTATTTTTCTAAATTAATTTTTATTTTAATATTATTTTGCGGTCAACTTTGGTGGTCAATTTTTCCACTTCCACTTCCACATTACCATCCAAACACCGAAAAAACATAACATTTTTTAAATCACACTTTCCAATAACATCCAAACACCGGAAAACTTACTAACCAATTCTCAAGTTCTAAAGGGAACTAATACCACTTCCTCACTTCTTCACTTCCTCACTTCCACCCTTAACCAAACAGGCCCTTAGAGTCCTACCTCGAGTTAGAAGTGTCTATTCTCTTATTTTGTAATGACTATTCTCATATGATTTGGTTATTTTTAATGAAAGATGGCTCTGAAATTTTTTAAAGATTTCATAAAGAGATTAGTACTCAATTTAATTGTTCGCTTAAAATTTTACAATCTGATAATGCTTTAAAATATGTGCAATATGCTCTTCAAGATTATTTTTATTGTGTTTCTCATGGTATATAATTCATCAAACTTTGTGTGCCCATACGCCATTAACTTAACATTCCTCGAACAGCAATGGTTCATATGCATGTTTCTCGAGTGTTTTTGGGTGGACGCAGTCCTTACAGCTTGTCACTTAATTAATAATATTTTTTCTTCTGTTTTAGATGGCAAGACCACATTCTCGATTCTTATCATTAAAAATAATTGTTAAATTTATCTCTAAAGGTTCTTGAGTGTGTGTTTTGTTCAAATTCTCAAAAAAAGACATAATAAATTAAATTCTCGAGCAGTTCGGTGTGTTTCTAGGATATTCTCGGACACAAAAAAATATCAATGTTGAAATCTCGTCAGCAGGAAGTATGTGACTTGTGCAGATGTCACTTTCTTTGTAAACACGCCTTACTTTTCATCCTCTCTGAGTTCCACTATAACTCATTTGACCACTCATGTTACTCTTCCTGCACCACTAGAAGACTCACCTTCACTCCAAGTTTATCAACGATGCAAGAAGATTACCACTTATCCTGACTCATCAGTCAATTATTTTCACTGAAGTATCTCAGCTTCTCATAACTCTCCATAAAGGTACTCGTTCTTGTACTCAGCATGCTATAACTGAAGTGTTATATTTCTCTCATTTATCTCCTACATACTTTAGTTTTGCAACCTCATTATCTTCTCTCTCCCCTAAAATCTTATCGTGATGCTATATTGAATCCTAGATGGAAAAGTGCTATAAATGAAGAGATGACTGCTTTGCATGCTAATGAAATATGAGAATTAAATTCTTTACCATCGGGAACAAGTTGTTGGTTATCGATGAATATACACTTTCAAATTTCTCCCCAATAGACAGATTGGCGCTTGAAGGCACGGTTGATTGCCAAAGACTACACATAAACTTATGTTGTTGACTATTTTGACTCTTTCTAGTTAGCTCTTCTACATTATGTTCGCATTTTTTATCAGTTTCAGTGGTGAAGCAATAGCTTTTGTATTAGTTAGATATTAAAGTATATTTTTGCATGAAAATCTTCAAGAGAAGGTGTATATGCCTCAGCCCCTCGGTTATGAGGTTTAGGGGAGACGGACAAATCTGAAAACTCAAAAAAACAATCTACAGTTTGAATCAATCTCCATAAGCATAATTTGACGAATTCAGTATTATTATTGCACGCTATAATTGAGATGGAACCTCTGATTACCCTACATTTGTAAGACATTCTTCTGCCATCATTATTATTCTTACAATTTATATTGATGACATTATTATTATTGAAGAAGATCAACAAAGTATTATTTAGCTGAAATCTTGTTTGAATTCTCATTTTCATATTAAAAACCTTGATCTCTTGAGGTATTTTCTAGGGATCGAGGTTGCTCCCTCTCTGAAAGGTCTTTCTTTGTCTCAAAGAAAATACTTTATTGATTTCTGAAGGGAAAAACTATATTAAAATCTAAACTTATTAATACACCTATGGAACCTAATATTCGTTTTTATCGAAACCAAGTCATTGCATTTTTCTTGGAAGAAACTTATTATTGCACTTTTGTTGGAGGCAATTTGGTGACATGGCAATGTAAAAAACAAAATATTGTTGCTCGATCCAATGTTGAGGCTGAGTATAGAGCCATGACTCATACAGCTCGTGAATTGACGTGGATTCAATCTCTTCTTTCTAAAATAAACGTCATCTACAACAAGCCAATAGTGATGTATCGTGACAATCAAGTAGTTATATATATTTATTATAATCTTGTTTTTCATGAGCGAACGAAGCATATTAAAGTCGACTGTCACTTTATCAGAGACATGGTGATGACACATCAAATAGTTATTTTGTTCGTCACATCGAGTTGTCAACTTGAAGATAACTCCACTAAAGCTTATCTAGAAAGAGTTTTTCAATTTTGTGTAGCAAACCAGACGTAATTAGAGTAGAAATAAGATTCTTTGTTATAGTACAAAAAGAATTTTTTTATCTTTATTTTGAATTCTTCTACTCCAAGAAGCACATTGTATATTCTCCTAATCATATTATAGAACCTGTATTTTTTCTCTATAAATAAACGACCACACTCTAATTGAGGGTATATGGTCTTCTCTTCAATTTCTTCATCTCAGCAATTCTCAACATGTATGTTTTAGGACTAACGGATACTATCATGATAATTGTTATTGAGAAAGTTAATTTAAGAGACAACAAACAAACTCCAATTAGATGATATCTTTTGCCAAAAGGTGAATACTCCTTGCATTTAACAACAACAAGAATAACAACAAATCCCTAATCCCAAATTTTTGGGGTGCAATACTTCTTGCATTTTTCCTACCATATAAAAGATTAAAACAGACATAAAATTATTGACCTGAAAACATATTTAAATATCTATCATCATCACACTTTTCTTTGTATTTGGTACAGCATAAACATTTTAAGAAAGCCATGTAAAGTAAAGACAAACAACTATTTCAGCAACTCTTTCAAAAGACTTGGCTATTCATAAGCATATAACAATAGTACACCAACACTTTTTAGCAACAGCTTCACACAGATTTCCACAATGTAAGGAGTTGAAAAGCAAAGGTGCAAGAGGTGATGAACTAACCTTGGCAAGATTAAAGTAGACGACTTTGTCATTATCATACTTTTGTGGACATCATAAATTTTGGCTTCTTTTCTGCAGGCTTTAAGATTTGGAAAGAGCACATTAACGTTTCATCAACACTCATCATAGCACCAGCATTATCAAATTCACCACAGTAATTTGGTGCTGAGAATATAGTGACAAGTTGTCTGTCTGCAAAGAACTCATAGCCGTCTTCCACAACCTGCAAATTTTTAAAAAATAATCATAAAAATGATTACAAAACTTAATCCAGCAAGTTTCAGAACACATAAGAGCAGTTTTAGACCTGATGCGCACGACACACAAGATCCAGATCATGCTTTGATAAGAATTCAGACACCTTATCAGAACCGAAAGTGTATGAAACCCCTCTATCATTCATTCCCCACCCTTGAACTTGAGTGCCAGGATCAGACCAGAGCAGGTCACATAGTAAACCAGTGTCAGGGACGTCAGTAGGACGAGTTATGCTTTTAATCTGGTCCAGGTTTGACAGATCTGGGGAAAGGCCACCATGCATGCATAATATTTTGTCATCTATAAGAGCAGCTACAGGCAGGCAGTTAAAGCAATCAGTGAAGACCTTCCATAATCTCACATTAAACCGACGCTTACATTCATCATAAAATCCATATATCCTATTTATAGAAGCACATTCATGGTTTCCTCTCAGAAGAAAAAAGTTCTCAGGGTATTTGATCTTATAAGCAAGAAGAAGGCATATTGTTTCCAAGCTCTGTTTTCCCCGGTCCACATAATCTCCTAAAAACAAATAATTAGCCGCAGGAGGAAAACCTCCATATTCGAATAGCCTTAAAAGGTCACTGTATTGGCCATGAATGTCACCTGAAATCCATATAAAGTATAATAAGAGAAGAGAAACAAATAATTTGAAGAAGAAAAACTATAATCATAAGAAAACTTAGATAAGTATGCATAATAAATATGCATAGTTCATTCAACATTTCACGAAGCCTATACAACAAGGCAAAATTCCATAAATAGCAGCTTTATTTTTGGGGAAAATGTGTCCATAACCCGGAAATATTCCTGATTTATTCTTTTAGCTCCTATAACAATTTGTTTTCTCATTTTTCCTCCTTTTATATTTTCATTTCTTCACACCCTTTTAATCATTTTTCAAAAAATTGATTGCTATGTGGACAAAAGTACCCTTAGGTTTCTTTGGCTGGTTGCTTCCTTGCGTGATTAAATGGTCTCTTTCCTCTCACCTGCCTACTAGAAATCAAACATGTATCTTTGTTGAAACTTCAAACCAATCTTCCATCAAAAAAAAATATTAACAAAATCTTTCTAAATATCTTTGCTCTCCATGAGCCGTGGTCTCTTGGCAGTGTCTGAGTCTTCTTCTACCTCCGCTCCTCCTATCCTGCCGGCCTCTTCGACGTCATGTGTTCCGCCCTCCAGGGTCATGTGATTCACACTCTTGTTTGAGTTCTTCGCTATCTTAAGCTTCAACGCTGCCAACAACACCACTGTCTCTCCCTCCTTGAACCTTGTTGAAACTCTGTATGGGAGAAGTAGCCATGTCTTGCATAACCTTAATATTGTCTCTGTGGGTCTGGCATGAGTCACCTTTAGACTGAAGCTGAGTTTAGCACAGAAAAAGAAACTCGTTTGTACTAATCTTAGCCTATAGATTTTTTATCTTCATCTATGATGTGAAATATGTACGTGTGTAGAAGCAATATATAAAATAACTCAATTAAACGTTTCACCAACAAGAACGATCATTGGTAGGAATTCTTAAAATAGTTAATGTTAACTATGTTTCTTTAACATGCATGTATTAGATCAATTAAATATCAAAGTACTAATTAAATATTTTTATGATGCAGGTAACAGTTTCTACTATCAATAAACAAATTAAGCAATTACAAAGAAGAAACATATTCGCACTTTAAAGTGGACAGTACATCAAAATCAATAATAAATTAGAGACGTATAACCAACTTGTAAATAATTAGTAGTAAATTGAAATTGTACCTTTGAAAACTCTGTAAATTATAATTGAACTTGTTCTTAATTGATGCAATTGTGAAGTACTCTTCTTTACAATTTAATGCTTCAAACGGTGCGTGATTTGGACTTCGGATAAGTGAGTTATAATCCGAACAAGTCAGCTTATCAGTGGCTGGATTTTGCTCACTGAAACTGTTTTTTGCCTGATTTTGATAGTGTGGGAAGGCCTGGATGGCCCCGGCTTCAGCGCTAGAAAGATGGGAACAATGGGCGTCGGGATCGGCTGAAAATATAGAGAGAGGGATTTGGCAGCACTTTTAGAGAGAAGAAATTTGTTCTCAAGAGATTGAAAGAGAGAAAATAGAATTATGGTAATTGGTAAACTAATTAGGGCATCTCACCACTAATCGATGTCTAATAAGGCATCCCACCACTACTAGAAAGAGAATTCATGATCCATAGCAATCACAAATAGAATAACAAATTATCATTAATTTCATTATTTGTTCTTCAAAAAATTGAATACAAGGGGGGCTTTATATAAGCTAAAAATTCATACTCTCCTACTTCTATTTGAATTAGATAATCAAATTCCCAAAAGAAATCAAAAGTCTCAAAGAAAGAAAAAATATATTAAAAAAACCTTCATGAAAAGAAAACCAGAAATCCTACTACATTTCTGATTACTAAAAATAAAAAAATAAGAAAAAATCTAGTAATAATAATACTACAAAACTATTGAATCCATGTTGAGTTGACGTGTCTTCTCCAACGATGATAGATATGTCATGTTTTTGTTCCTTTGTTCGCATCATTCTCTCTGTGTTAGAGAGAGCTCGACTCTACTGAGTAAGAAATAAAAGTGATCTCATCTTGTCAAAGTGTTGAAATCAATCTGTTGTATTACACTTTGGTCTATCCACGTGTTATCCATCGGTGCTCTTCCTTTCCATCGAATCAAATACTTACAAGTCATGATAATTTTATCATCCAAAATTATCAATCTAATCTACTGTATTAGATAAAATATCTGAAAATGGTGAAAGAGAGATCTCTCAAAAATAGGCTCATAGGATGGTTCATCAATAAAGAAATTGTTAAGGTTAAAATCAAAACCTTTGTAATCCATTAGATCTTCAATATTGAAAATAGAACTGATAACAAAATTTATAACATAAACATTACAATTTAATTTCTTTAAAATTTGAAACAGTTCGGTGCTACAAATATGTAAATCATCACCAATATTAAAAGTTTTAAACAATTTTCTAATGCCAATTCGTAACTTGTAGTAAGCGTTTTGAGCAGTTTTATCTTTTGTAATTTGTGATATTATGCAAAAGCTGATGCAAATGCTAATGCAGACTCATGAACGACTTCAGTTTGACAATCAATTTGGGATTGAAAAGTAGTGGAGAACTCAGACTTAGTACCTAACATGTACATGGTTCTCCAAAAATAAAGATGAAAATCGATCGAGACTAAAGACGGTTTTGAACTCCTATGGTTGTTGACTTGAATCATGGCACCTTAAATGGGTGAGTAGAGTAACGACTTTAATCTATCATTTTCAAATACTTTAAAGAATATTGCATTGGTGCAACTTTCATTGTCCACAATGACTCTACAGTTCTTATATCCTTTTTGTGACAAGACAGTGCTAATAATGGACAAGTGACTCGAAAGTGTTTGACTAATGTCATTGTGTGTAACATCTTTAGAAAAATTATCAATAAGTTCTGTAATCTCTGGGGTGACTTCGGGAGAAATAAAGATATTAGAATCTACGATGTCATCACCTAGTTCTTCATCGACTTGGTCGTTGGCGAAGTCATCATCAGTCTTCATCGAAATCATAATCTATGCTTGGGTGATATATAACTCTTCGGAATCAGATTCAATCTCGTATTAGGTGTCACATATCGGTGGTGCTTTGTCTTGAAACTCTTTTGGGACATCACTACTCTTTTAGTATAGGAATGAATATTGAAGGAATAATGCTAGCAGATTTGTTCACAACTTTTCTAACTATGGGATTACACAAGTGGTACTGCTTTTCGTGTTCTGGTTGCAAGTCCCCCATTTAGTCATTACTTTATTGACATTCTCTTTCAATCATTTTGCGTCCAAACGAAAGGCATTAGCTTCTTGAGTTAAGAAACTAAGTTTAGCCATAAACTCAGCTAGGGTGGGTTGAAAATCCATTGAAGTTGATATGCTATATATGAATCCTAGTATGAATGCAAATCCAAACTAATTTTTATTTTGATTCGTTGATTTATTTTTAAATTGTCAGATTAATCAAACCATTAATCTTACCCGTCTAATTGGTTAGATCGGCGTAACTAAAGTAGGAGATTTTTCACTCTTAGCATTCCTTAATTACAGAACCACGTTGAAAATCCTTTCTTAGTTATATATTAATTGTATAGAATTTCAAAGAAAATGATGTGAAACATGAACGGGGATGGAAGAAAAAAGATAAAATAACTCAAAAAAATGATTCACCAACAAGAAAGATCGTTGGTAGGAAAACTTAATCAGTTAATATAAGCTATTTTATTTAACATGCGAGCACTTTATCCATATCAAAGCAAGAAACTAATTGTATGTTATGCTTATTGCAAATAAAAGATCCTACAATCAAGAAATAAGATATTGAAAAAACAAAGCAATTCAGATTCACACACTCGCATTTAAAGTGGACAGTAAACCAAGATTAATAATAGATTAGGAATGTATATCCAACTTGTAAAAATTACTAGTAAATTAGAATTGTACCTTTGAAAACTCTGTAAATTATAAATGACCTTGTCCTTAATTGTTGCAGTTGTGTAATACTTTTCTTCACGAACTCAACGCTTCAAACAGTGCGTGATTTAGACTCTGGATGAGTGAGTTATGATCCGAACAAGTCAGCTTGCCAGTGGCTGAATTCTGCTCACATTTTTTACTGATTTTGGTGACGTAGGAAAGACCTAAATTGTCTCGGCTTCAGCAGCGAGGAAGAGGGGAACAATGGGTGTCGAGGTCGGCTGAAGACGTGGAGAGAGAGATTTGACGGCATTTAACAGTTCCCGATGGAAATAGTTTCGGACGAATCCGTACATTTATGTAATCACCAAAATTAAAATTTTAAATCTTTTTTCTTACGTTGGCTCTTAACTTGTAATTGTTGTTACTTTGAACAATTTTATTCATAACTTTCTTGTCTAAGTTGGTCAAATGTGATGCAAATGATGATGCAGAATCTGATGCTCTAATATAATGAGAAATAGGAATAAGGCCTATGGGTTGTCTAGGTCCAAAACTAAAAACAATCTCATGTGTTGATTTTCCTGTAGTCATATTCACAGTATTTTATGCAAATTCTGTAATGGCTAGTTTAAAATCCCAACTTCTCATGTGTTCACCAACTAGCGTGCGCAATAAATTTCCTAAGACTCCAACTGACAACTTCGGTTTGACCACCAGTCTGGGGATGAAAAGCAGTGGAGAATTTCATTTTCGTACCTAACATGTGCCAAAGTGTTTTTCAAAAATAACTCGTGAATTTCACATCTCTAACGGACACAATATCTTAGGCAAATCATGTAATTTGACAGCACCAAAGAATATCTTAGCAACCTTAAAAGTGTCGGCAGTTCGAGAACTAGAACGAAAAAGGGCCATTTTGGAGAAACGGTCCACAACAACTAAAACAGAATCATGTTTTCTAAAAGTTTTCGGTAAACCTAACACGAAATCCATACTCGCGTCTTGCCCAGGACAATTCGAGACGGGGAATGAAGTGTACAAAGCAGTGTTTTATTTTTGTTGTTTGGCTAATTGACAAATGTGACATTTACCAATATGTTTAGCAACATTGTGTTTCAAACTAGGCCAATAGAACCTATACCCAATAGCTTCTATGGTCTTCACATTCTCAAAATGTCCAACTAGACCATCGACATACAATACCCAAACAAAAAATTCTCTAAGAGGTTCTTGGAATGCATAGCTTACGGCCTAAAAATAGATATCCATCATGCAGAAAAAATTCATCAACTTCTCGTGTAATTCCATCTTTTATGAAAATCAGGACATGACTCATACTCAGTTTTCAATCTCTCAAAATCATTTATAACAGTTGACATCTTAGTCAAAATGAACACTCGTCGGTTGGAAGCGTCGGCTGCTTTATTTTCAATTCCCGCTTTATGACGTAAGGTGAATGTGTAGTCCTGTAATAACTCAATCTCATGACCATGTCTAGCATTCAACATCTTTTGGGAATAGATGTACATCAAAGCCTCAGGGTCAGAAGAGACGAATTCTTGCGGTAGCAAATAATATCACCAACAACGAAGTGCTTGAATTACCGCATAGAACTCCTTATCATAGGTAGAGTACTTTTGCTTAGCATCATTTCATTTTCTCACTAAAATGAGCAACCAGATGCCCTTCTTGAGCTAAGATTCCACCTATACTTACGCTGGATGTGTCAACGCTACTTCAAAAATCTAAAAAAAATCAGGGAGACGCATAATTGGAGCAGTGATCATTCTTGCCTTAATCTTGACAAATGCTTTAGCAGCGTTAGACCATGCAAATTCACCTTTCTTTAGACAGTCCGTAATCGGGGCCATGACAGTGTTGAACCCTTTTATAAACCATCGGTAGAAAGTAGAAAGTCCGTGAAAACTTCTCACCTCACAGATAGTCTTTGGTTCCGGCCATTCTTCAATGGCTCACTTTTTCGAGATATGTAAAAACTCCGTTCGAAGAAACGACAATGCCTAGAAAGTGAACTTGTGTTGCAAGAAAGGCGCACTTCTTCTAGTTAGCATATAAATTCTTCTTTTCTTAACACAGTACAAACTTGACGTAAGTGGTCTGATAGGGTATCCCACCACTACTAGAAAGAGGATTCATAATCCATAACAAACTCACAAAGTGAATAGCGAATTTTTATTGATTTCATTGATTTTTCTCAATTGAATACATTGAAGCCTTTATATAGGCTACAAAATTATGCTCTCCAAGTTATAATTGAATTAAAAATATTAATCCTAAAAGAAATTGAAAATCTAAATATATATATATATATATGTGAGAAAGAGAATAGTAATCCTAATACAATTCTGATTACTATTTCTATTACATGAAAGAAAATGAAATCTTACAACTATTCTGATTTTACAACTCCTAGACCAAATTGCCATAGTATTCTTAAGCCTCATTCGGTACACTTTTCAAGCTTTTGAATTGGACTTCATCTTCATGATGTCCGCATGAAGCACTGCACAATTATAAAGAATAGTACTAATTGAATTTGGCGAGTCTTCTCCAATACTGCGAACAAAGGAACAAAGACATGGCGTATCTACCATCGTTGAAGAAGACGCATCAACTTCGATATGGTGCCAGTAGTTTTTGTAGTATTAAGATTATTAGTTTCTATTTCTTATTTTCTTATTTTAGTAATCAGAATTATAGTAGAATTTCTGGTTTTCTTTTCATGTAGGTTTCTTTTTCATGTATTTTTTCTTTCTTTGAGACTTTAGATTTCTTTTAAGAATTTGATTATATAATTCAAATAGAAATAGATTAGTACAATTTTGGAGCCTATATAAAGGCCCTCTTTCTAGTAGTAGTAGGATGCCCCATTAGACCTCGATTAATGGGGGTGCCCTAATTGGTTTATCGATTACTATAATTCTATTTACCCTCTCTTAATCTCTCCACAACTAATTTCTTCTCTCTAAAAAGCGTTGCAAAATCCCTCTCTCCCTCCATGTCTTCAACCGAATCCATGTCTTCGGCTGACCTCGACGCCCATTGTTCCTCTTCTCTTTCGCCGCTAAAGCCGAGGTCATTCAGACCATTTACACTCCACCAAAATCAGGCAGAAAACATATTCACGTGAGCAGAATTCAAGCACTGGCAAGCTGACTTGTTCAGACCATAACTCTCATTCAAAATCCAAATCACGCACATTTTGAAGTATTGAGTTTGTGAAGAAGAATACTACAAAACTACATCAATTAAGAACAAGTTCAGGTATAATTTACAGAGATTTCAAGGGTACAATTTGAATCTGCTACTAATTATTTACAAGTTGGATACACATCTCTAATTTATTATTGACTTTGATCTATTGTTCATTTTAAAATACGAGTGTGTGAATCTGCTTCTCTGTAGTTGCTTAACTTCTTTATTTATAATAGAAATTGTTACTTACATCATAATAACATTTAATTAGTACTTTGATATTTAAATTGATGTAATACATGCATGTTAAAGAAACATAACTAATATTAACTGTTTTAAGCTTTCCTACCAATGGTCGTTCTTGTTGGTGAAACGTTTAGTTGAGTTATTTTATCTATTACTTTCACACACGTACACATTTCACATCAATTTGGTATCAGAGAAGAGTTAAGTAGGATTTACATATTAGTCATGTTTCTTTGTTTTCTTGTATCTAGTTGAATTTTATTCAAAAGCCAAAAAAAAATTAAGAAAAAAACTAACTATAAGAACTACTGGATCCGTGTCGAGTTGGCGCATCTTCTCCAACGATAGTAGATTCGCCATGTCTTTGTTCCTTTGTTCGCATCAGTCTATTTAATTAGAAAGAAGAATATAAAGATAGACTAGGCACCTATTTCCAATTGAAAATGAAGTTAAATTGTCACCCAGGAAAAGGATTGATTCTATAACAAATTAGAGATTCATGTTGAGTTCACCTAAGCTCGCTTTTCCTCAAAGAATCCTTTGACAGTGTCAATCAAGTATCAACATTCCTTAATTTATTTGGGTACACCATGATTCATCAACTATAATAAAAGATGAGAAAAAATATCATGACAAATAAAATGGATCACTTAGATTGAAAATGACGAAGTGGAGGAAGGTACTGTCGGCATTGCTAGTGGGAGATGAAGATGGAGAGGAGCTCAATTGAGCGAAGGGCAGAGCACGTGATATCAGAGAAGACAATGCAGGAGGGTAGAAGAAAGCAAAGAAGGTGTTAAGGCAGATCATGACAATCGGCTCATCAGACACAAAGATATGAGAAAGTTTCCATTATTCAAAACTATCTTGGATTTTTTTTTTTTATTATTTGATAGAAGATGGTGCAACTAAGACTAAGAGTTATATTGCTAAAAGAAGTTCAACTTTTAGCACAAAGAAGCAAACTGGTCTGTCATGATGACGCATGGCCACATAGAATCTAAGGGTATTTTAGTCTATATTGTAATCATTTTTTGATCAAAAGGCTAAAAAGGAATGAAAAATATAAAGAGGGAGAAATGAGAAGAAAAATTATTATAGTGGTAAAAGAAAATAAATCACGAAAACATTAAGGGCATGGATATATTTTTCCCTATTTTTTTTAAAAAAAATCCTAAAGAAATGAGCCAACTAATTTATCTGATAGCAACAGCTAGTGCCTAAAATATACATAATCAGCAGAAGCAACAATCCACCGTGCAAGGAGTTTAAAGCTAATATATGCAAGGTGTCCACATTAATATGATAGAATATGGACATCCAACAAGTAGTAATATTTGTCTTATCTATGTACAGATTCTATAACAACAGGGAAACTGGGTCATAGAATTGGAAATTTGCACTGAAAATATTTTGTACATCATGGCAAAAGACATGATGAAATTATGATCAAAAGATCAAGAAAAACTCACATAATCCATGCCAATGCAGTCATCAAAGAAGCTGGAAACTATTATGATACTTTAAATAGAATGAACCATCATAAACTAAAGCTTGTTCAACATAATGGGGTACAAAGGACAGGTCTTTGTAGCCAATTAACAGCTGCAGTATGGTTATAAATCAGGTCATTGGATTCATCATTCAGTTTACATGTGTGATGCAAACTAATAGCCTCTCACTTGGTCTTGTAACAGGAAGAACTTTTATAGCAACTGGTATACTTCATATAGGACTTGTTCTCTACATGTATGTGTATGAAGTTGTGAATACCAACCTTCACATTGATATAGACAAATCGGGGAACTGCTGTTAACATACCACAACAGTTGGCTATCATATAAAACAAAAATAGATACTATGCCCTAAATGACTTCATTACGCAATAGATTTCTTTCCTTCAACGTGAGAGATCACTAGACGTCTAGAAAGAGGCACTGAGCAAGCCATAACTTGTACAAATTTTCAACTTCATCAACTTGCCTAGTGAGTAGGACTACCTCCTCCTAGAAGGCGATCCCCAGCATGAAATTATTCCAAGACATAGGCAATTTCATCTCTAATTTGCAGGCCCAATTAGTTGAGAGGCGAGAGTTGTGGTCATCAATTCAAGTTGGCAGCATCAGCCAACTAGAATCAAGATGACCTGATCACAGAAGAGCTCAGTCCGGCATCAGCAAACTGAGGACTGCCTTCACAATCAGAGCTCAGTCTGGGAAGCTTGGGACGAATAGAGGTCTCTACTTTACAACTAATATAGGACTATGTCAATGGGACTGTCTATGTGGTACAACTACAACTTGAAAAAAGATCCACACAACAACTAACCAAGTTCTACAATCAGGTGTGAATACGATTTTCAACCCCCTAAGTCAGTGTCAAGTTCATCCACAAGACATTAAAAAGATTGTATCTTTCATATTAGACCTATCACAAGCTGCCATCTTTTAACTTAAACAAGAGTTATGAAGCCAGTAGCTTCCAGTCTCGATCCTACTGGGATCTGTTTCAAAGAGTCTTGTACAGTATCTAACAAAAAAATTAAATTCGAACACCAATTTCAATGAAACACAGCCAAACTCATCAAAGATCACATCTTTTGCACAAAAGGTCACAAAAGAATCCACCGATCATCAAGCAAAGAGAGTTCTAGTTCTCACGAGAAACTATGAATCAAGAATCAAAAGAAAGAGAATCTGACCGCAGATTTTGATCGGCGCCTCGAGCTCGAGGAGATTGGGCTGCTGAAGAAAGATCTCCCTCGACGCGACGCAGAGCTGGCGGATCTCCGCCTCCGACAGCTGGACTTGCTTCCCAGGCCTCGCCGATCGGACCTCGAGCAGCCTGCCGATGATGTCGTCGAGCAGCGCCGGATCGATCCCTTGCCCTTGCATCGCCATAGCAAACCGAAGGAGGAGGAGGATCGATCCAGCAGCGATCAGAAACCCTAGAAACCAGAGAGAGAGAGAGAGAGAGAGAGAGAGAGAGCCTTTCCACTCCTCTTCTCTATTATCTATTTTGGCCCCTCTCTAAACAATTAATTATTATCTTTTGAGGCCGTCTTCTTGCTTCCTGTCGTGGGCTGCAAATTCAAATTTAAAATTTTAAAAAAAGGAAAAAGATAAATCCTAGAATTTTAAAGATCGGGAAGAGGGAGAGGAGGCAGAGTGGAGAGGAGGCTACTACAACTGCGTAGACTGCAACTTTCTTTC
Source organism: Agave tequilana (assembly GCA_038442645.1). Classification (NCBI taxonomy): domain Eukaryota; kingdom Viridiplantae; phylum Streptophyta; class Magnoliopsida; order Asparagales; family Asparagaceae; genus Agave; species Agave tequilana. Next base: position 41,099 of record JAVJIF010021451.1, read on the forward strand.
TGTGGGGGCAGAGATGCCAATATTTTCGGTGGGTTTGTTATCTTTATTTTATTTCAAATTTTCATTTCTTATTTTTAATCTATCTTCAACAACTATTTTTAGTGTGTGAGTATCTAATATGTGGAAGATGAGAAGAAGTCAATTAGAAACTTATCTGTTAATGTCCTCAGCTTTTACTAGCACTCAGCATTTGGTTGTGTGGTGGCAATTTTTTTGATACTTTTAGTGGTATTACTTAGATCAGCACAAGTTAGAGCTCCACGCGAAAATAAAAAAAAATAATGCTAAAATCAGATTTCGGAGTTTGCAGATTCTGGGTTTTTATTAATGATTGACAGAGAATAGAAGAGTCTCACTTTTCTTTTCTTTTTTTTTTCTAATAAAGATTAGAAATGTTATGAAAAAAAACAGGCGAACTTGTAGGTCATGACTGTTGTTTATACCGTATAAAGTATTTCTTGTGATGACACAGAGTAAGCTCTCAAAGCCGTGACTGATGGAGTTAGGTCAGGTCAGTTATATCCCATGGTAACTCCCTTGAATGTGAATACTCTTGACCCAATTTGTGTAGTCCAAGTTCATCACCAGGTTCAAACTTCAGAGGAGAACAATTCTAAGCACAGACACAGTTTTAGACTTAGGTGAGTCAAGTCATTAAGGTTCAATAGAAATATAAAAGGCAATGTGAACAAGACAAGTCAAGATCATAAAGTCTGTAGGAAAATCATTAAGATAAATGCAGAGTTTGAATTTGAGCAATGGACTTTATTCTGACTTTGAAAATTAAAATTATGCCAGCACCATCGTTCCTTGATCATCTGAAACTAAGGTCTTGGAATTATTTCATTCAAAATGATATTGTCCCAGCATTCTGATCAAAAGAAAAGAAAACAAGAAAAGAAATCAGCCCAAACTCAGTAACCTGTAAAAATTGCATCATGAACCTGGAAATTTTGCATAAAGAACATCTGTCATCACCTTTGATAACACAGTTCATCCAAACAAGAAATAAGACCCAAAAAAATATTTACCACTTGTTCCGCCGAGAAAATCATAAATGCTGGCAGTATAACATTGTTTACATACGATTGATAAAGGATTTGTATATCAGTTCAAACAAAATTACATCAGCAGAGTGACTAAAAGAAAGAACCAGCATGGTCCTTCGAAATGAGAAAGGAAAAAATAAATAAATAAACCGAGTCCTTCATCAAAGACATCAAAAAATGTAACATACATGCACGACTACGGTGGCAAGTACAGAGTCAATTGGAAAAATCTAATGTTACACGGTTTGTGAGACACTTTTGAGATTGATGTACCTACCTATACAAGAAATGAGAACCATATTCCTGGCAGCAAAAGCAAAACTTGCGACCAAATAAATACTTAGGGAGACCGCAAAACTGTCCTATTTATGCCTAAAAGGAACTCACTCATGCGTACCTGAGTTTAGAGGTTACACAACATCTAAATGATGTGAAAAAGGAGAACTTTCTAAGATTAATCACCAACACGTGAACCAGACAAGAAAGATTTCAGTATCTCGTATGTCACGAAAACAAGGCCGACACTGGGGACAACTTTATAGTACTCAGGCAGGATTCCCCTGTACAGACCACGAAGGCCTTCATATCGGATAATCTGACCAAATGTTCCAAACAGGCCTGAGTTGTAGACGCGAGCTCTTCCACCTGCACCTTCCAACTGCATCCGTCGCCTCACAAGATCCAATGGGAATGTCACTGAGAAATATAAACAGGATAAGTCAGGATAATAAACATTCCAAAATAAAGAACATTCAGGTCACTATGATCCTGATAATAGACGGGACAGAGTGACAGACACACAGATGAACCGACAAAGCTAAATGCCAAAATGAAGTAAAATAACACACCAAACAAGGAAATTTTCTTCAGTAATTGAACAAAGCTTGTGATATTAATATCTAGATAAAGTAGCAAAGAGCCATCATATTAGACCATACAAAACAGAACTGTAAGTTCAGTACCTGGTTAATTTCATCATGAAGTAAAATATAACCGCATCAGTCTCAGTCTTCGTGCAAAGAAAGCATATACCAGAAAAAATGTTTGATCATTGCTATGTTGAAACGTGATTCGCCTTATGGTTCCATGAGCTTAAAAATGCATAAACAAGTCATGGTTACTGCTCCATCAAAATGGGCAACAGAGCAAGCAACTCCAGACTCCATATAGAAAAGACCCAACCCAGCTAAAACCTTTGCAAGCAAACAACCCTCTGATGCCAATCTTAGGTCAAGATGAAGGAATATCGGCAGAAACAGGGACTCCTTTATCACATAAGTACCGAAAAATGAGAATAAAGTATTATAAACCACGCAGGAGAAAGGACTAGGAAAGGAATACCCAATATTAATCTGACTGTGAGCAAAATTAAATAAGCATGATTTTTAATCATAGACACCAAAGAGCTGTATCCTGATAGCTAGGCAGTTAATATAATCAGCAGCCTATCTATCATGAACAAATAAATATACCAAACTGGTCAAATCAAGATTAAACAATGTAGACGTGTACATACCCAATAGGTAGCTTATTATTGGTGACGGCATCTAGGTATGCCAGCAAGCAAATGGAACAGCTTGAGATGAACTCATCCTCATCATGCATATCACTTGATGCAGATCTTCACTTGCTGCTGACTGATGTTCTAATTGTGTGAAATATGTGTGGCCAAGAGAACTCAATTATAGATTTTACTGTGGCAATGTTGGTGGATTGGTCATAATTTGTTGTATGAATTTATTATTCTCACCAAATATAAGCCTAGTTCTGAATTTATGCCCTGACAAAAAGATAGCCCTCGCTCACTAAAATGAAAATGAATGGCAGGATCATCGAAATGAAACCATGTGATCAAAAGTACACCACCGTAATCAGGACCTTCAACTAAGGAACTAAAATAAAGTTAATTCATCTGTAACATTTTTTTGTAAAAACAGCAAGTGTGCCCTACATGCAACAATTCTTAAGATCAAAATGCAAAAATATCACATTAACAAAATAAGGCAGGGACAAGCAAGGATGCTGCTCTGACGAGCTGGATCAGGCTGAGAGTTGCCCCCAACCAGATATGACCCCCAAATAAGCCAACTCGAGACAACCCAAACTTTGATGGGAACAAAACCAACCTGATCAACCAATATGATTACTACTAGAATCAGATTGGGTAGATTTTGGCCAGGTTCTGGCATAAAGAAGCATGTCTCTTTTAAAGAGGGGAAGAAAGATAACGTGGGTAAACTCAACGCTCAGATGTGCTCAAATGTTCTTAAATGACACTAGCAAGTACTTCTCTGACAGGCAGGCAGTGGTAGCCGATTGAAGGCAGCAAGATGACAGGAGAGGGCAAATGGTCAAGGAACAGTCTTCTTGAGCTCTCTTGATCTGAAGCAAGAAAGTGAAAGGAAAGGTGAAAAGTTGTTATTGTTACTCCTATGTTCATGCTACTCTCCATGCTTCCTTCTCATGAACCAATTATTCTCACTTCCATCTTCATTGCACGCGAAAACAAACCTCTCTTGCATTTACAACATGCGGAAAGATAAAAAGTTATGTTCTCCAGAAGAATCAGCCAACGAGTAGAGTTTGTACTACAAGAGAAAAAATGAAGCTTGAAAGCAGAAAATGCAGAAATTTAGGTGCCAAATGGATAAACAATTGTCAAATTCTGGTTTGGGCTCTCAATTTTTCAAGATGCTCCCTACAGAAATGTTCCAAGTAAAGAATTTCCATAGATGAAACATTATCAATAGGTGATCTTTACTTATTTCAATAACTGATTCAAATCACCTTGATCAATCCATAGAGTTCAATAACACTTTCAATCACGTACCAGTTGATGATGCAATACCAGAAAGACTTCCACAAGTTAAGCTAACCAAGACAGCAGAATCATCTGGCCTGTTATGCGAAGAATCAAAATTCACATGTCAGTGACTCTGAGATGGAAAGAGGCATTTCCTCTGCGCATACAGCATAGTCAATTGATAGATTAGCTTTACCTTCCTAGTATCCAGTGAGATCTCAGCTTTTCATAAACAGAAAAACTAATCGCTATACTTGGTCCAACCCCCTGCAGTTTTCCAGTTGTCAATGCCAACATAAATAGATACATGGACTCAGACAGCAGCTACAATATTGAGAGAACTTTACCAGTAGGGTTGGTCCGAGACCTTTATACAGCCCTCTGAATCCCTCGTCTCTACATATGGAATAAAGAGCATGCGAGATACCTCTATAATATATGTTGTTTGTCTGCACAGTTTAGATCACAAAAACTCAGAGATTTAAATACACTGCAAACAATGGCAGTGAGGCCAATAACCCAATCTAAGACATTTTTTCCATTTGGATGACAAAGCTCAGATCAGGTCCAATATAAGGTTAGGTGTGGATCCTCGAAAATTTTCCATTTCTATAGAGATGTGAATATGGATGTCCTAGGATCCAAACTGGATAAGTGAAACAAACATTTATTAGGTCCCTCTAAACAAATTACCATGCTAATATGTACCATCACAGTTGATAGTTATACAAAAAATTACCAGAAATTATTTGTAATGTCACACTTCAGCAAATATCATTATTTATATGAATACTGAATACTAGTCAGAAATTATATCATGTTTTTCTACAGAAAAGAATAAGCACAACAAAGTATAGCGGAAAGCCAAAAATTAGCAAATCACAAATGTATGCTCTTTGCTGCAAAAATTCAAGAAATGGTGTAACCACATAAGCTCTGAAGCATGGACACGTCCAAATCAGGGACGTGTCCGTGTCGGAAACAGATACGTGCCTGACACAGTGTCGGACACGTTTTGACCGTGTCTGACATGAGTCAACGAGTTTGACTCGTCAGACACGATCAACCCGTCTCTTGGACACATAGAAATCGTGTCTCGTACACGGCGCGGGTTTAACGAGTCATGAGTTTGCTGGGTCAGGTAATTGATTTAGATTTGTGATCAGATTTTGACATGATAATGAAGAAATCATTGGAATAGCTTCAATTTCATCTTGAGAGATGACGACGATTGTAATTTTATTTTGAATTTTTGATGTTAAGTTGTTAACTTGGTTAATAACTTGTGAACTTATAATCCTCAGTTGTAACTAATTTTGTTATAAACTTGTAATATTTTATAGTTTATGCACGTGTTTGTTGATATTTTAGTTTGTTGTTCACTTGATTAAGATTTTATAAATTTGTTTATATATAATAATAATAATAAAATATTTCTTGTCGTATCCCCATATCTTTTTTTTTTTTTTTTGAATTTTGCCGTGTCTCATGTCTGTGTCGTGTCCGACACCCGTGTCCGTGTTCGTGCTTCATAGCATATAATCTTAAAAATGCAATAAATATGTCTTTGCACCGAGAACCAGCAATTGACCAGATAACTCTTTGTGCTAACAAAATGGATGTAACTATATGTATTTACATCTCAACTGGATGTAGAGGAAGGCATAGTTGGGTCAACCCTGTGGTGAGTAACAAACAAATAAAGAAACAATGGTAGTTAAAAGAGAGTTGCTCCATTTAAGCACAAGTGCAGTTTCATGAAACCTGCAGTTTAATTAACCATATCAAGAATTGGGAGTCAATAGACACGCATGTGACAATCAGCTTGTTGCATACACGAGTTATAATTATATACATTGTAAAAGATAACACGGAACTCCAAATCATCAAGAAGACAGTCTGAACTCTTAACACTGCAACAGCACCACCTGGGCTGCAATTGCAAAACAAGAATCATTGCAGGGTAGATAGGTTTCCAAACACAGGATGTCTGAGTTGGGCCTATGCAAGAGCCAGGCCTGGTACCTCAGTCCAACAAGACCGGAAGAGCCCAGCTAGGCAGTGTTGAACAGCTAAGTAGTCACTAGAACAGGGACCAGAAGGCCCAGCTAGGCATTGTTGAGCAACTAAGTAGTCACTAGAACAAAGCTGATTACAGAAGAGATGATTACATCAGGCCTGTGTGAAACTAACTGTATGTGGTTCCTGCTCTTAAACCCTATACCCCGAACCCAAAAATGGATAAATACAAAAATAAATCCACTTCCATGATAAGATCATAATGCCAGAGACCTCCAGTGACAACATCAAGAGGCTGCCAGCAGACTAGGCACAGACACGTGGTGAGGTATTTTTCTTCTTCTCCACAAGTGTTCAAGCTTCTTCCTTCCCCCTATCCTCGACTTCCAATATGTGGGTACAGTTACAAATAAGTTCTTTCCTGTCTGATTATCTTCATAGGAAATGACATTCAAGAAACTGGTTGTTTTATTTTGATGTGGAATGAGTACACCTATTTGTTAGATGGAAATTTATTACATTGGTATGAAGAGATTAAGCAACAGACTAATCCAATTTCAAGCAAACTTTATGAGCGAAATCCTAACAAGGATTCTCATAATAAGGAAATTAATCTACTTAATTTAAACGGTTTTATTCCACGTTTCTTCAGTGTTAAGACTTGATGTAACTTTACAATTTGATTTCAACCTGTTGAGTTGAGACCTGAGTATGCTTTGTGAAGTTTATATCTTTCTCAGCGTTGCAAGTGAAATTATTTTCTGGGTATTTCATATGCTTGTCAAGGATTGAGTATCTAGAGAGCTCTGAAGCACTTAAAATATCTTAATATAAATGGCACAGGTGCATTGGACATGTATCATGTAGAATTTTGTTGATGGCATATACTTCTCTTATCACCAATAATATTTCATAAAGCTGGCCATGCCAAGAGAACAAATAGGCGTGCTTTCCATGATAACTTTCTGTGGATATCAAATGTAAATTCCTTTTAGCTTAAAGCATGTAATTGCTACCACACTGTCATATGATATTGCAAAATCCAAAATAATTTATATCCTATTCATTCTTTATTCCATGTCTATACCACTATGCGCCCTCCCATATCCACCATCCTTTTTACCAATATGTACATTTAAATCTCATACAAATAACTTTTCACTTGCTGGGATTTGAAGTAATTCATCAATATGCTCCCAAGCCTCTCAGTCCTAATGTCTTCATTAAATCCTTTTTGCAGTTCATAACTGGTAATTATAGGAATCACCTTCTCTACAAATACAAACTTCATAAGCATTATTCTACTAGCAACTCTTATAATCTACAAAACATTCTCTTTAAACTTTTATCTACAAGTAATTGTGCTCTATTTATTCTCTTTAAAATTTTATCTACGAGTAATCCGGCATATTTCTATACTAGTTCATTACTGTCTGCCAAAATCCATGTCCTGTTGTATTGATCTTTATAAATTCAGGATCCACTTCCAATCATCTCTGAAGTGAGGAGTGGGGTCCCACATCAGAAACAGACTAAAACCTTGTTGCTCTCAATAAAAAGATACGAGTGACTTCTCCACAATAGACATTCATTATAAATCCCATCAAACATTTCCAACAAAAGAAGTAATGTAAAAGAACAACAGACAAGATATATTATCAAACTCAATTACTAACCTCCAGGGGGGATATTCAGTAAATAAATAAACTGGAACTGATAAATCACCTTAACCTACCATAGAAATGATGAGATCACCTGTGCTGCAAGTCGTGTTCTCACTAGGTCTAATGGATATGTGATAGATGCAGCTGTTATTCCCGCAAGACCACCTCCCAAAAATCGCACACCAACATCTGCACTCACGTAGTCCTTGTGCCTGTCTAAGCCAGGGACCGATTGTAACAACTGTAAGAATGCAATCATAGAAGTTAATATGAAGTTTAGGAAGAAAACAACCTTAATTAGTCGCATCCAGTCTCAAAATTTTCATACTTACACTTTTGTAATGTTCATAAGCATAGAAGCTAATAGAGGAATAAGGTAGGCGATGAGCAACGGTGACCAAGTTTCCTCTCCAAAAAGCTCTAAACCCTTCTTCATAAGCAATACGTGAAGCCTCATGCCATATGCTAGTCTTTCTTAAAGTTGCAACATCAGAGCGCATACCTTGCACCTAAATGAATAAATGGAGACAAGAATGAGGAAGCTGGATTCTAAATAAAGGAGTACCGCAAAGATTCAGTAACCAATCAAAATGATAAGTCATTCAAGATAAATGAAAAACTAAAAAAATAACTCGTCAGAAATGCAAAATTTTGGCTAAATGAGCAATGAATGGAGAAAAAAGAAAGTGATTAGACAGGATAATAGGGAAAAAGAAAGATGAAAGAAGAAACTGGATCACCATCTTACCTACAGCAATTGTAGCACAACATGCAAAGGGCAACTTATCATTGCACAAGCAATAGCAGTTCCCATAATGTGCACAAGTGATGTTAATTTAAACATTTGACTTGAAAGCCTTAGTTTCTCTATGGGTCCATTTGGTTGCCTGCAAGTGCGCGCAAGGCGCAAGTGGTTAGTATGAAACCTTTATACAGTTGTAAATGATTTTGTGTAATTAAGTTTTCAAGTGTTTGGGTTGGCAATGTGAAAGTGTAAGTGGAAAAAGTATCTTGTTACTTACGGTGTTTGGTAGAATTGTAATGTAAAATGAGAATTCAACTTATGTTGTTTGGTTGTGAGCTTGCAAATGGGATTTGCACGACATAACTATATATTACAAGTAATTAAATTTAATAATAAAAATTTAATCTATAAAAAATTAATCTAATAACTAAAAATATAAATCTAATTATAAAAAACTTTAATCTAATAATTAAAAAATATTAGTCTAATAATTAAAAAATATTAGTCTAATTATTAAAATATTAATATAATAATAAACAAACTTTAATCTAATAAAAAGATTAATCTAATAATTAAAAAGAATAATCTACCAATTAAAAATTAATTTAATAAAAAATTAAACTAATAAAAACTTTAATCTAATAAAAATATTAATCTAATAAAAAAATCTAATCATTAAAAAGAATAATCTACTAATAAAAACATTAATCTAATAAAAAGATTAAACTAATAAAAATTAATCAACTAATTAAAAAGATTAAAAAATATTAATCTAATAAAACACTTTAATCTAATAATAGAAAAAGATTAACCTACTAATAAAAAATCTAATAAAAAATTAATCTAACAATTAAAAAAGGATTAATCTACTAATTAAAAAATAATCTACTAATTTAAATGTAAAAAAATAATATAAGAAAAATTTTAATTTATTAATATAAAAGATATATCTAATAATAAAAAATATCTAATAATTAAAAAATATTAATCTACTAATAAAAATATTAAACTAATAATAATATAAGTGCAAATAGATATGCAAGTGAGGCACAAAATTAACTATTTGGTCTGCAAGTGGACTTTGCAAGTGCAAGTGGCTCTACAATTGGACCACAAAATTAATTATTCGGTCTGCAAGAGAGCTTTGCTATGCTAGCTGCAACCAAACACTTGGAAAAACTTTGCTGCAAGTGGGACTTGCACTTGCAGCAACCAAACAAGCCCTATGATTAGGCAATATGTTACGCCCACTATGAGGTGCACAAAGTTGACAAGTGATAATCAAGTCTACAAATAAGTCAATTTCCAGGACATTCAACCTCAGAACATGTAGCATGTCAAAGAGCAAAATGTGCTAACTGTGGCAACTTTGTGCCGATATTGAAAATTGTGTAAAATAGATTATTTCCAGGACTAATCAAAACACAGACACTACGCTGTGCAGTGTCCTGCAGAAGGTCAAAGGTAACTTACAACATCAAGGAAAAGTTCAAAATACTGCCCACCGTTATAATCATGGACATTTAAGAAAACATGAATTGCATTGCCCCATTGCCTATTACCAAAATTTATAGGGGGAAATGGACCGAGTATTCAAGGAATTCCACGAAGACCGAACATTACATGGTTAATATACACAACACATAGTAGAAGACTCCCCGCAAATCAAAATACAGACGAGTTCCCATTGGATTGAAGTTCAATGCAAATTTTAGAAAGACCAGCTTAAGAAAAGCAGGGAAAATGAAAATCTTATACTCAAACCTTGTTTGTTTTCTTGGAAGAGAGAGGAAGAGAGGCTCTCTTCCCTCTTCTGGTGTTTGTTTCCTGGAGGAAGAGGGGGTTTTCGGTGGGGAGCATGGGGATCAGTGTAATTTAATTGTTTGTTTATGCTATCTTCCTTTTCAACTGTGGAAAGAAAGAGCTCTCAGATCTCATCACCGTCTCCCCAACTTCTTCCTGCCATCCATCTCCTTTTCGTGATCCCTCTTGTCGTCGATCGCCTCGCGCCGGCTGAAGTTTGGATCGATCTTGTGCCCCTGTCTCCATTTCCATCTCGAATATCTTGGTCGATCTCCCCGCGGCGATCGCTCGTTGGTTCGATCTGCTTCCTACTACTCGACTTGATCGCATTCCTCCCTCTTGGCCCCAATCTCGTCTCGTCGGACATAGGTGGGGCTTGTCCCCCCATCTCCTATTCCATCTCTGATCTCCTTAGTTCGATCTCCTCGCAACGGTCACTCGCAGGTTCAGTCTGCTCCCTGCTGCTCAGATTCGATCACATTATTCCCCCTTGGCCTCGATCTCGTAGTGTCAGCCGGAGTAGAGATCGATCCCCCCCCCCCCCGCGTCTCCTATTCCATCTCGGCTCCCATGGGTTCAATCTTCTCGCGGTGGTCGCTCGTGGATTCAATCTACTCCCGCTGCTCAGATTCGATCGTCTTCCTCCCTCTTGGCCCCGATCTCGTCGCGCCGACCGGAGTTGTGATAAATCTTGGTTAAGATCTCGTCGCTTTCCTCCCTCTTGGCCTTGATCTCTTCTTGATGGCAATGTTACAAGTTGTCGCTGCTGCTATTAGCTACCATGGCTGCTGCTTGATGCCGCTGCAAGCAACAGCGGCAGCAAGCAGCAGTTGCCGCAGCCAAGGCAGCCACCAGCAGCAGCAAGAGGAAGAAGCAACATAACAAAAAGAGGGTAATCTCACCTAGGGTGCTCACCTAGGGTGCTCACACTGTTAGCTCTCTACAACCAAACAACAAAATTTGTTTGAAAGAAAAGAAATATATCTCTTCCATCTTCTAAATTTGACAAAACAAACATCAAATCAAGGGGGAAAAAAGAAGAGACCTCTTTCTCTCTTCATTTTATCTTCATCCCCTCTCTTCTTCCTCCCTCACTTCCAAAAAACCAAACAGGGCCTCAATGGATGAAGTTATAGGGTTTTATTGTATCCATCAGTTTGAAACTCATAAAATAACCTGTGGGCGTAAATTCTAGAAGGAAACATTTCAATGGCATGGCTTCATGCAAGAGCTGAATGCATGAAGTCCCTCAATATCAGAGTTTCAAGTTGGGAGGTTGGCCTCAATTGTATTAACTTCTTCCAGCAGGAAAATGTAGCACCAGACACATATGAAAGTATAAAGCAATTTTTTCCGAAAATATGACCAACTCCTTAGCAATCTAACACTTACAATCTTATGACCGTACGTGAACATTCCTCGCAAAGTTTAGGAAAAAAAATAAACAACAATTTGCCTTATCTAACAGTAAAGATGTTTCCTTTATTGTTTCTATAGCTCAAACTATGTCACTAACGTCTTCAGCTTCCTCCCTCCAACATTTGAATTGAAATTGCGAATGAATTTCTTCCAAATTTCCACCTTTCTACTTTTCTATCAAAATTGAGAACACTTAAAAAGAAGTTGCCTTTTCAAGATTGATGAAGAACAAACAGAATCACCTGAAAGAGGATGGTAAGGCGAGCGAGCGGGGCGGTGCACGTCTTGCTCACAGCCCGGCAACTCCTCCGGCCAACAAATGAGAAATTGATCCGATCTGAGGATGCTCCTGCTGCTGCCTCTGCTGATGATGATTCCTTGGCTGACTGTAAGTCGAGTACTTGCGGGGCCCAACGTCGACAGCGGCGAGCACGCCGCCCCCGTGTACGGAGCTGAGAGCTCTCTCTCCGACCCTCGCCTCCGTCTGCATCGCGCGTCCAAGCCCTAACCCTAGCCCTAGAAATGAGAGGAGGCCATGGGAGATTTCTTCGAGACTTTTGAAACCCTAGCCCGAAACTGGTGGTGGTTTTTGAAGCCGGTGAAAGAGGAGGGCTCGAAGTTTTGTGAGTCCTTTTTTTTACCCCTATTGGGTGCGGTGTCTCTCGGGACCTAGTGGGCTATCCCGCGCCGGGAAGTAGGAACCAGGAGGTGGACACGTGGAGCGGTGAGGGAGCAACGCGCGTTTAGAGGAATGAGCGGTGAGTTGTGCTGCGAGGCAGCGGACGGGGAAAGTGATGGAGCGAAAACCCTAGAGTTCGGTGGAAACCAGCGTTAAGAAGAGACGAGGGGATATGATGAATATTCTTGCGGCGAGGTTCCTTCACTGTAATTTATAAGTCATAATTGAAAATTTTTATAATTATAAATGAGTTTAAATGAGTTATATGTATAAAAATTATATGATATTTGATTAGAAATATAAAATTGTAAGTGAGAAAATGTATTGTATTTTACGGTGTTTTGTTATCGTAATGTGTAAGTCGTCACTGAAAAAGTTGATCACAAACTAACAATTTGGTGATTTAAAAAATTTTAATATTGTAAATAAATATTAAAAATGTTAAATATTAAAAAATTTTAATATGGACATAAAAAAATAATACAAATTTGCATGACCACAAAATTAACTGTAACTGGGCTGTAAGTGAGTGGTAATTGGGTTGCAAGTGAGTGGTAGTTGAGTTGCGTAAGTCTTTTACGAGTTATGGTCCAAACAATACTGTAATTGTAATTGAGTTGTAAGTCATTTATGAATTACAGACTTTTGTGTCTTTTACGATGAAATAAATAGCCCTACGTCTCTTGTTTTGAGTATTAGGAATATTCCCCAAGGGCCCAACAGAAGGCCGGCAATGCTGCTTGTGTGAAAGGTACGTATTTGGTGTTAATAGTGTTCCATGTCCCATGTCCAATCAGCTAAGGGCTTATTTCATATTTGCTGCAAGTGAAAAATAAAAATATAAAATATAAAATATAAGTGAGAAATTGAGATTTATTAAAAGAAATTTTACAGTATTTGATGATAATGTGAAATTATAAGTAAAAAATTAATTTTCGGTGTTTGAATAGCAATGTGAAAGCGTAAGTGAAAAAATTGACAATAAATTAACTGTTTTGGTTGTTTAAATAATACAAATATTATTAAATTAAATTTACTATTAAAAATTAAATATATAATAAAATTGTCAATTAAATATTAAATACTAATAGAGCTATTAAATGAATAATAAAAAATAATATAATATGAAAAATAAAGTAATAATAAAAATTTTATTAGTAAAATGATTAATAATAAATAACTGAATAATTATATATTAAATATTAAATTATTTTGGAAAAATGTTATTTTAAATTTATAGATGTTGAAAATATTGAAAATACTACATATTGTATTATTATTTAAATATAAATATGATATTAATATTAAAATAATTTTAAAAATTAAAATAATTTTATCGCAATATTAAATATTAATATTGTAATGTCAAATATTTTAAATTATACTATAGCGCCCTGCAAGTGGAAAAATGAAGATGCAAAAATGAGAAATAAAATTGAGAAAAAATTCAAGTAAGATGCAAAACCCACTTGCACTCTCATCGTTAAAACAACGGTGAAAGTGGGAAAAATATTTTCCACTTACAAATTTTTTTTCCATTTTCTTCAAAACAACACGCCCTCAAGTGTAACTTTCACAAGCCCGTGGCACGGGTTATGGATTGTATCAATAATCCGATAACCCGACCTCACCCATTACGTTTGCAATGTTTAATCTAAAATTGAATCACCGACTAAACATAACTCAAGCAGTAAAACACTTATCTTAGCGAGGAAATCTAGTGCCTACTGAACTAGTGCGTGGACTAGGGGTGAGCAGAGTTCGGTTATAACCGAAATAACCGACCAAAAACGAAACCCGAACCCGAACCGAACCGAACCGCTCTAGTTCGGTTCGGTTTCGGTTTTGTGTTTCAAAAACCGAACTCGACCGAACCGACCGAATCTCTCACCATATATATCATCCCACCCAAATTCAATTTAGTGAATCATATAGTTCATAACAGAAACTGGTGAAAAACTTATCTTATTACTTCTAGCAATACCATCCTTTTATGTTGAATATGTGAAAGTTATGTTAAGTACACATCACAATTAAGAATAATATTTATATTAATATAGTTCTTTTTTTTCCATTCTTGCCATTAAAATTTAGTAATAATTATGTGAGTTTTGATATAAGAGCCTAAATATAGCGTAAAAGTTTCAGAATATGAATTTTTAATTCACATTAAGGTTAGGGTCTTTTTCTTATTTCTAATTTGGGTATTGAATATTTGAGATTAGAATATTAAAGGATGATAATATAATGGTGATTAAAAAATGTAGAGAATGATGGAAAAATATTGGCCTAACCGAAAAACCGAAAAAACGAACCGAACCGAGTCGGTTCGTTCGGTTCGGTGCTAAGTCTAATCGGTTCGGTTCGGTTCGGTTGCTAAGTCTAATCGGTTCGGTTCGGTTCGGTTTTGTAAATTAACAAAATCGAACCGAACCGACCGATGCTCACCCCTAGCGTGGACGAACATTTATAACTCACACAATACTCAGAGCATGTGAAGGGCATGTAATTTTTGTTTGTCGTGTCTATCCATCACTGAGTACGACACAACACAACCCGCTTCTAACTTTAGGTTTTGAATCAGACCACCTTCAGATTTCGATTTGCACTAGGATGGTGACACGTCTCTCATCTTATCAGAACTTCTTTGAAAACAAACAACAAGATGTGCCAGTAGGTCATCTCCCTAAGCATCATCCAGCTATTCCCCATGTCACTTCTCCTCCCGATACTCAAATGCCCTCAATGCCCCGAGGTCGCTCCTCCTCCCCAGGACTCACCTTAAAGTCGGTCCTTCCATTCTGAGCAAGACAGGGGCAGCAACCGAGCTCCGTGACTATCGCCTACATTACGGAAATGTTACGCCCATGTTTCAAACGTGCAACAACTCATCCTCCTTACAACACAGAGTGTTACAAAATAGCGGAGTTCACTCCAACAATCAAGAACACAATCTAGACCTTTACGAAGAAATCTTAACGTGCAAATTATGCGGTTACATGACTCCGCATGCTCGTACCACCACTAACGATTCTCAGGGTATTTATCCACTGAGGGCTGACCGAAGATAGGGATCATGAACAACCCCTCCTAGAGAGAAAAAGATCATTCCTTACTGTACTAGAGATTGTAAATAGAGTTCTAACTCTGTAGAGTTCAGAGTAATCATTTTGAAAATAGTAAATCTCTCTCACACTCTGTGATTTTTCCTAAATTGTGTTTTCATATAAAAATCTTGTATTTTTTTATTCTCTGTATGATTTTTCAATCGTGTCAGAAAAATTTCCACGCATTATGTGAGGATATTCAAATTAAAAATAGGATTTCGCGAGGATTCACCAAGTCCATGGACCTTGGTGCAAGGAGGTTGTGTCGTGGCTATTAGGTGTTTGTGGTGATTCACGTGCATTCCAAAGCTTATATACGATGGCCCAGAAGGTCACTGCGATTTATCTGTGTAACAAGAGGGACAATTAGAATTTCATAAAGAAAAACGAAGAAGTTTGTGTTTGAAGCCACTTCTGGGCCCGAAAGCCCAAGAAGACACTATATAGTTGAACTGGAAAATGGACTCGAGATCCCAAAAGCCCAAAATAAACTCCCCCGCGAGCCACCACGGCCGCGCCGTCGCCCCCGACGCGAGGCGTTGCGAGGCGTGCCAGGCGCGTGCCTCGAACCCTCTGCCTCTTTCAAATCGCAATGCTCTTACATTTTGAAATTGAAATCTAAATCTGCAGCCGCCCCCCCAAAAAACAAGTGTCTTCAGGTATGGCCTTTATTTTCTTACTGTTTTTTATTTTCTTCTGTTTATAATCCAAATGCTGAAATTGCTGTTCTCTTGTTGACGATTATAATTATATAGTGAGAGAATTTGAACTGTATGTGCTGCATGTGCTGTTTTGTTTATAGCTTGATAGCGCCATGAACTGTTTGAAGAAGGGCCTGAGAGAACCCAGATTGTTTAGTTGAGTGCTGCTAACACGATTTTGCCCCAAAAAAAGATTACTAACGGGGAGATGAAATGTTTCTCCCCTTCTCTATGTCATGTTTCATGTCAATCATGTCAATGTTTAGAGAATAAAACACAGCAATGAACACAAGTCGGGTAACGAGAGTATCCTCTGTTTATTTTAAGTCATAGAAGACTCGTAACCGCGCGCTTGGATCGCTACATCTTCATTGCATGCAGTGTCCCCATCATATTATGTTGTCTTTTGTGACGTTTTATTATTGTGATTGTAGAGAGTGCTCGTGTTACTTGCTATGCTTTTGTAGCTTCTGTTTAAAGAAATCCGAGCAGGCAAAATATCCACCATCTCATAAGAGAAAACTTTTTTAGTTTATAAAGGGTTAACAGAGCAAATAACCAGTTATGTAAAACTATTACTCATGGACTAAGAGTATTTCCAAAATGGCTCTCTATCTTCCCTCCGTTTCTATTTTAGAGAGCAAAATCAATAAATTGATCTCTAATGCTACTCTCTGCATTGTTGGAATTGAA